>CM071568.1:84004003-84126888 GCA_036426205.1 Ascaphus truei
GCCTGAGGAAGCCCGCAAAGTGGCGAAACGCGTTGCTCTTTCTTGTCAGCATTTTTGGACAATCTCAGCCACCGTCGACGAGGAGTTGGCAACGGAGTAATGCAGCAGCATATCCTGACGCGGAGTTAGCTAGCTGCGTGCATCGATCCCTACGATTTATCATCCTAAAGACTGGCTGCATCATTTTATTTGTTTTTATCCGTTTTTTACATTTTATGTTCTATTTTTCATGTTAAATAAAAGATAGGTATCCTTTATCTGAGACTACACTTTGTCTCCATACCAAAGGGGAGGAGCATTTAGCCTTTCTCCCCCTGCCTGGAAACCAACATTGAAGCTTCTAGAGATACCCTTATGTGTGTTTACTCACACGAGGCCGTGTGAGTATCATTCTTTATACTTATTATTACCTATCATTACCCAATTTTTACGTGCTCATAAGACATTGGACACGGTCACCATACGTGTGACAAAGAAAAGACACCTCCACCACGAGTTGCACTCACACTTGGCCGTGTGAGTGACTGCATTTATCTGCTGTTTTATATTATAGCTGGTCACTCCATATTATTATTATCTGCAATTTCTCTTCAGTATCGTTCATATATATGTATATCTGTTTGCTTTGAGGGTGACACCTGAAGGGAATGTCGTAGGCGAACCTAAGAACATACCTGGACCTGAGAAGAAAGAAAAACATCACAACAGAGGAAAAAGAAAGAGGAGAAGAAACTAAAGAAGACCACAAAGAAACCTTGATGTGATAGCATTACACAAGGCCGTGTAAGTGTGTTTCCATTTTTTATTACTCCCACCACCTTTTATTAGAGGTTTTATACATTACAATATTATATATTGCAATATTATTCCTCTACCTGTGCTCCCCCTTTCTTTCTGTATCCCTGTACTAACAAGGATCCTGGATAGATCCTATTGGGGTCAGAGCCATAGGAGAGATGACGACACTGAGGGGATCCTTGTATAACAGTTTCAAGGTTGTAAACCATTTATTATATTCACCCCATTTAATATTTTCTTCGGAGAGAGCGCCTGGGTTTTCTCTGTCCTATAATCCTGTTGTTAAACCTGTGGGGGTACCACCCTCTCCAAAAAATGTCCAAACCACCCCACTATCACTGCCCCCTAAGGTAGAAGTTGCCATGATTTCTAGTCCTGATTGCACCTCCCATTGCTTAAATCCCAAAGATATGTCTGCGTTAACCCCTGCCAGTCAGGTCTGTGAGGTTCCCATGGAGTTTACTTGTATTTCAAAAGCTACGGCCCTCGTGTCTGAGAATCTACCCACACTTTTTAACTCAGAATCCCTAACTCCTGCCCTTGAGGTTTTTTCTGCTTTAACCCCTGATAGGCAGCTCTGCGTGCTCCCCAAGTCAGAGAAGGAACCCCTTCTGCTTCAACCTTCTAAGTTAGAATCCCTAAACTCTGTTCCCGAGCTCATTCCTATATTAACCCCTGCGGGTCAGCCCTATGAGCCTCCTTTGGTAATCCCCTGTTCGCCAGCTAAGGCCACATCCTTGGCTCCAGAAGAGGAACTCCTTGTATCCTCAATTTCAGAGGCAAATCTCCCTCTTTTTGACTCTCAGGTACTATCTGCATTGATCCCTGTAAATCCTTGCTGCCCCCAGGCTAATGCATCCTTTCTAGCATCAGAGAATGAATCCCCAAGTCTGACAGCAGAGGTTGCACTGAATGACTCCCCTAAACTTGCCGAGTTCTTGGATTTTCTTTACTATAATTCCCCTGCTTCAGCTCAAGTTTCCGTTGCCGTGTCATCTGAAACTTCTGCTAAAATACTGGTTCCAGTTAAAGGTATTCAGGAACCGGGTTTTTCCCTAAGCCTGTTTGCAGAATCCCCACTACCAGGTATTTCGCTGACCCAGTCTGTCACTCAGAGTGCTGAGATCCCTGCTTCAGCACATAGTTCCCATGTCATGGAATCTGTAGTCTTTTCTGATTTCCCAGACACTCCTTTCCAAGCAACCCCTCCAGAGATCAGTGTATCTTTTGTTACCCCCTTAGTACAGTCAGAAACCACCTTGCCTACATTACAAATTCAGGTGTATAAATCTGAGCTATTTTGTCTTCCTTCACTTGCTAAACCTCAGTCCTTTAGCACTGCATCTAAATGTGCTCCAGCAACTGTTGGGTTATTCAGGGCTAAGATCAAGACCCCTGTGTTAAAGGGTACCTTCTCACACATATCCTGCAAACCTAGAACTTCCGTGATTAGTCCTAAGTCAATTTCCACAGTATATGATTTTCTTATTAGTGAAACCCAGACACCCACATCACTGGCCAGCAGTTCCGTTATCAGAATTTTTGTCATGACAAGTACCTCAGTTAGGGCCCTTGCAATTTTTGATAAAACTCTTTTTTCTTCTAATGTTTCTGGTATTAAGAGTTTTCCCAGTTCCAACTTACCGTTTATTGACCCTCTAACTTCCCCAGTACCCGTCATTGATTCCCAGGCATCAGCTTCAGATGCTAGTTCTCCTTCTACCAGTGTCCCTGCAGTGCCAGTTACAGATTCTGAGCCTCCAGCTCCAGACACTAGCTCCCATCCCTCCGCTGCCCCTGCACTGCCTGATTCTCAACTTCCAGATATTAAAGCTCCAGAGCTTATTCCTACTCCCACTCCTATGACAAGTACGATGCCCTTGGAGTTCGTTGCAGCACGTAATCCGCCTCATACGGTTGTTCAAATCTTTGCAAGGCCCTGTATACCTTCCCCGGACTCTGGTGCCATATCCGAAGTAACCCTTGCCGCGCTCCAAATCCCCGGTGCAGGAGGGCAGTTTCTTTTCACGGACCTTTCGGTGGCCCCTGAAGTACCTCAGTATGACTTTAACTATGGGGTTTCTCTCCCTATTGTCTCTGGCTTGGACTCTGGGAAGTGGAGATCACAGACTATACTGACACTCTCTGAGCATTCTACAGTATTTGGGAGCTCCACTACGGATTGCTTCTCTGTCTAAGCGAACCCATGGTTATCCCAACTTCTGTTGTGCCTGTGTCCTCTGTGTTGGAAATACTCAGTTCGCATCTCAAGATTTCGGTCCCTAATCCTGGTTTACTGTTCACCTTGTCATCTACTATACCAATACCTGGCAATGCACCCACCCGCCTTATACCCTCGCTGACCACAACCCGGAAAACCTCTGTAGGAGAAGACCCTCTCAAATTTCCACGTGCAGATGTCAGCAAAAACTTGGCCTGTCCGGAGGGTCTCCCTGTTATACCCGGTCAATTATCTGTGCCTCTTGGCCCGCACTCTGGTACGTTTACTGGGGACCTGGGTACCCAGCTGGGGCCCCTCTGCCATTTCTATTCTGGAAACGCCTCCTTCTCCACAACTCTGGATTTACAAGCCATTTCGCGTGGCGAGCCCTGTACCAAAAAATGTCTGTGCCACCACTCTCTTATCCTAAATTTGTACTCGCCAATGAACTGCTCGCCTAAAACAATTTAGGAATAACTCCATGTCTCCGAGACCAATGAGTGCTCACGAGTCTCTGGACCACAACTCTACTCTCCATCCTAGACAATTCCGGAACAATTCCAGGTCCCCCAACTCTAGGAGTGGTTATGTTTGCCCTGAGGTCTCACCTGAAGGGGGGGGGTACTGTCAGGAATCCACTCCTGGCTTTTCTCGTAGCCTTGCAGGGTGCTGTAGTTCTCACCAATTCCCTCTTGGCAATAAATAGCAGCTGTGTGGGCTATCACTGCAACCTAGCCTTGTACTCTCTCATTGGAGCAGTGCCCTCACACCCTCCTCCGGGGATTGGCCCGCTGGCCTTTAAGTACCGTATTCCCACAATGCTTCCCTGCCGAGCATCGATCCTCCTGGGATGTTACCTGTGTTTCTGCCATGAGCCCTGGCTTGTTCTTTCGTTATCTGTTTTGTTCCAGTTCGTTGTACTCGTCCAGTTTCCTCCAGGCCTGCTGCTGCTACGCTGAGTTCCTGGTTCTTAGTGACCTGCTTTCTTTTGCGCTGTAACACGGGGTTACTAGTGCTGCCTGGCGGTGTGCCCGTTGCGGTCAGTTCCCCTCTCCTAGACCGGCGCCATGGGTCGTGGATGCAACTTGCGCAAACCTCGTACCCGACCTGCAGCGATTGCGCTGAAGCAAAAAGACCAGCTTGATTTCCTGTTGCCGACTCCCTGCTTGGACTACGACTACCCGAATATCTCCTACCCCGACTCTGGCTCGTCCAACGACTATGCTGTTATCTCCAGTTCTGAACCCGGCCTGTTTGACTATGAACTTCGCACTCCGGACCAGTCTGCGCGGTCTAAGGTCGGTGATTTCATAACCCAGCCTCAGCCCCGCGGTCCGGTCCCGGTTTGTGGCGAGCACAATCGTGACACCATGCTGTCAAGGCCCATTGTTTGGTGTTCGGATGGCATATTGGCCCCTGTCTCATAAGTCCTTTGCGATCTGGTATGTGCCATGGTATATCCACTGCCATATTTACCAAGTGTGTGAACCAAGGCCTTGTTGGCCAGAATGGTTCTATCAATATCACTTCTGCTTGGTCTTCCCTGATTTTCCTGATTGTTTTCAGAATTATGGGAATTGGGGGAAACAGGTATGCCAACTTGAAATCCCATTTGAAGCTGAGAGCATCTGTGTTTTTTGCGCTTGGATGAAATAGCCTTGCACAGTAGTTCTTTACCTTGCGGTTCTGGTGTGTCGCCTTGAGATCTATGTCTGGCTGACCCCATCGCTCTATCAGCTCTTGAAACACCTGTGGGTCTAGTGCCCATTCTCCTGGGTGTATAATGTTGCGACTTAGAAAGTCTGCTGTGACATTTTCCAGACCTGGGATGTGTACAGCTGTGATCTCTGATAAGTGGCCCTCTGCCCAAGAGAGGATTTCTGCTGTGAGATTCATCAGCTTTCTGCTCCTGGTTCCCTCTTGTTTGGCTATATACTTTACAACCGACCGGTTGTCTGACTTTATCTTTATATTGCCATCTTTTATTTGGTCTTGGAACGCTTTCAGGGCCCTTTGTACTGCTTTTAGTTCCAGCAGATTTGTTGGAAGATGCTGTTCCTGGTTTGTCCAGGTTCCTTGCACCAGTGTTTCTCCCATTTGGGCACCCCAACCTGCGTTGCTCGCATCTGTTGTGATTCTTTCCCACTAGTGTAGTGTCCGTCCTTTTACCAGATTTCGGGTATCTTCCCACCACTTTAATTCTTCTTTTGTGTGTGGGTGTAACAAGATTCTTTGTCTTGTATCCTTGTGGTTCCCGTTCCATTGTTGTAAAAAATTGTTTTGTAACGGCCTCATATGAAGCGCTGCCCATTTTATGACGCTTAGTGTTGAAGCGAATTTCCCTAGAAGCTTCATGCATTCTTCTGCTGAAGTTCTGGTTGCTTTCCTGAGCTTCCTCGCTTGCAGTGCTATGTCTTGCCTCCTTGTGTCTGGCAACCTCACCTCTCCTTTTGCCGTGTCGAATTCCACCCCCAAAAACTTTAACAGTTGAGTGGGTACTAGGTGACTCTTGTCTCTGTTTATTAACCAACCGTGTTGTTCCAAGAAGGTTATGACCATCTCCTGGTCTTGTTCTAGTTTCTCCCGACTTTTTTACTTTACCAAGATGTCGTCCAGGTATGGGTATATTTCTACCCCTCTTTTTCTCATTTCTGCCACTAATGGGGCTAGAACGTTTGTAAATGTCCTTGGAGAGGTCGCCAGACCGAATGGCAGTGCTGTGTACTGATAATGATGTTGGTTCACTGCGAACCTTAGGAATCTTTAGTGTCTCCTTGATATGGTCACGTGTAGATAAGCGTCCCTTAAGTCTATCGATACCATCCAGTCTCCTGGTTGTACCTCCTGAATGATCAGGTTCAAAGATACCATCTTGAATTTTCTTATTTCAAGAATGAATTTATTTTTCTTAGGTCTAAGATTGCTCTGTAATCTCCCGAAGACTTTTGTACTGGGAATATTCTGGAATAAATTCCACCTCCTCTGTCTTCCTGAGGTACCTTCGTTATTACTTCTGCTTGTAGTAACTTGTTTAAAACTGAATTAATTTGCCTTCTTTTTGCTTTGGACTGTACACTTGTTGTTAGGCATATATTTCTTTTTGACATTTCTTTGAACTCTATGCTGTACCCCCGACAAATGGTTTCCAATACCCATTTGTCCTGTATTGTTTGAGCCCATGTTGCAGAAAACTGCGTCAGTCTTCCTCCCATGGGCAACTGCTGGGCCCTTTGACCTTCATGCGAATTTGTTCTTGGCAAATGATCCTCTTCCTCTGGCGCCTCGAAAAAGCCGGTTCTGACCGCCTCTCCATGCTATTTGCCTTGAAAACGATCTGCCAGATCTATATGTTTTTGCCTCCTTGTACTGATTTCTATTAGACTGCTGGAAACCGAATCTTCTGTTCCTGTTTTCCTGGGGCAAAAAACTACTCTTACCTCCTGATGCTTTTGTTATTATAGCATCCAGCTTGTTGTCAAACAGGAATTCTCCCTCAAACGGTAATCCGCATAAGCTATTCTTTGACGCTGTGTCCGCCATCTATTATCTGAGCCATAACGCCCTTCTCGCTGACATAGCTAAGGCCATAGATTTGGCTGCTAATCTGACCGCATCCAAAAGAAGCCTCCGCTATGTAGTCTGTCGCCCATTTTACTTCAGATAGCGCCTTTAGGATAGAACTTCTTTTGACACCTTTGTCTAGTGCCTCCTCTATGTTGGCAATCCAGATACGCATTGCCCTTGCTGCCGATGTAGTTGCTATGGCTGGCTTACAGGCTGTTCCCGCTGTGACGTATGCCTTTTTTTAATACGTAATCCATTTTCATATCCATAGTGTCCTTCAAGGTTGCAGATTCTTCTATTGGGATCGTGGTCTTTTTTACTATTCTGGATATAGCAGTATCCACCTTTGGGCTGACATCCCAAAATTTGACCTCATCCTGTGGAAACGGATACATTTTCCCAAATCTTTTAGGTGTAAATACTTTGGCGTCTGGCCGCGCCAGTTCTGATTGAATAAGGTCCTTGATCACCTGTGGGTCAATTCTTCAGTATTTTCCAATTCTAAAGCCTGTCTCATGGCTTTGATGAGCGGGTCCACCATTTCTACATCAAATTCAGATTCATCCTCCTGAATATCTTGATCTGATGAATCCAATTCACCTTCTGACACCTGAAAGCATTCTATGTCTGATTCGTCAGATGAAAAGCCTTTTCCCTTATCCAAACTGGTTTGGGATCTTGACCTTTTCTGCGTAGGGTTAACTGCCTGTTGAACAGCAGCATCCACACTCTGCTTAACTGCCTCCTTGTACTGCTTAACTGCCTCCTTCATTAGTACAAGGAAGGTGCTCATTTGCTTGTTAGAATCCCCAGCTGCTGCCTTAAGACAATCTTCACACTGCTTTTTTCCCATCAGATCTGGCTTCTCGCATGCAGCGCACCATTTAGTCTTTTTAACGACTTTTCTCTAATGCTGCAGGGATTCCCCAGAACCCTTTGAAGATTCTGCTTCCGGAAGGGTAACCACCGAGCTTTTAATAAAAACAAAATAAATACTAAATATACACCCTAATGTATATAGATCCTCTCTCTTTCTCATGTAGTACTAAAACTAAGGACTCACCTAGTCTTGGGAACTGAACTTTTAGGAGTCTCCATCTTAGAATCCATATCCAGCACTTGGCTTCTCCCTGCAGAGCGTTCCATGCTGCAGCTTTTCTTTCACACACACAGTGTGTTTGTCGCTCCTATGACGTCACCACAGTGCTCGTGCATGGCTTGCGTGTCTGTGCACGCATCCGCCGGCCGGAACGTGACGCCCGCGCACCCTTGCGGTCGCGTGCACTGTTCCCTCTACCGCAGCGTTCCAGACGCTAGTGCGGTCAATCTGAGCCTTTACACGGCTCGCAGATGCAGCTGCTCCCCTCCGCGCGTGACCGGATTCCTGGGGGTTCCCCCGACTCCTGGGGGTCTCAGTCTTGCCACCCTCAGGGGCGCGCCGATCAGAGCTTCAGGGCAGAGAGGTTGAGACCCCTGGATCGCTGCACCAAGTGCAGTTAGGTGAGTCCCTTAGAAAATAAAAAATCCTACTCCTAGCTGTGAGGACAGGAAAAAGACTAAGGTGCAGGTAGAGGGAGGGGCCTTTTATGGCCTACCTGCAAACGTCTATTTCCTGTCCTACCTAGAGTGAGAAGGGATTAACCCAAAGGTGCCCACTGCCAGGGTGATCAGGAAATAACATTTTTTTTTAAAACAAGGCAACATAAAAGTAATCTATTCAAATCTAGTAATCTATTCTATCCATCTAGTCATGGAGAGACTAAAGAATTGAATTTAGGCGTAAGTAAAAAAACCCGATGTTTTCTCTCACGTCTCCATTACAGGGCTTCACTATAGGGACGTCCCAAAGCAGTCACAAGACAGAAAAGAGTGGGGGGAGGGAGCAGGGGGATTTAGTGCACCACTGGTTGGAGGACTGGTGAAAGAAAAAAGGGTCTTCAGTACATGAAAGGAGGTAACAGCAACAAGTATTTCTAAAAATATATATATATCTCTTTAATGAATATACGTATATAACATAAAAGGAGTGGATAGTACCAAAAATTGCAATCGGATTGGTGGATATACCATTTGTCAGTCAAATGGGACATAACAGGCCCTAGATAATGCCTGTCACATCTCATTTGATAGGAAGAAGACAGCGTGGCATCTCGTCCTTGACCTCTTTAAGGGAAGAAAGAAGAGATGGATGACGATAAGAAGAAAAGAAGATCTACTCACCGTTGACTCCTCTTCAAGCAACTGAGGATAGCAGACTTCTGCACATCATGCTGTTCTTCAAGATGAGGATCATTACTTTGTGGGTCAAGAGTTGTTGGTTCTACAGTTGGATGAGGAGGATGAAAGCATTCATCTCATCAAGGTTAAGAAGCACTTGTATTGTATTTTATTTAATTGCATTTTTTTTATATTGCCCATTAATTACCAACGTGGTTCTGTGCCCATTGAGGATATAGTTAACTACAGTGACAATCGATGCATTTTTTGGCTAATGTTTGTTTGAATTTTATTGTAATGTATTTAATTTGGTATTTTAATTTTTTCATTTCTAGTGGTTATTTCTGCCCCCTTTGAGGGCATAGGTTACCACAATGACAATCAATGTGTTTATTGCCTACTGTGTATTGTAATGTATTGTCAATTGTATTTTATTTTGTATTTATTTTTATTTCAACAGAAATGGGCAAAAGCGCTATTAGCCATTTTTGGCTACTAGTGCTGTTGCCTATTTGTATGTGTGGTGATGGTGGTAGAGGAGGTGGGGGATGGGGGTAGTTGCCCTGGGGATGGTGGTTAGGCTTAATGGCTGGGTAATGGGGGGAGAGGAAACCCCTTAATTGTCATAGCGGTTAATAACTGGAAGGGTGATTATGGGGTTAGACGCAAGTAGCTAGTTTTTTTTATTGTACTGTTCATGCCATGGAAGAGGACTAGGAAAATGAGGAAGATGAAGATGAAGATTGCCTTCATCCTGTCCTTTTGACTCGCCCATCCTGCCACCACCAGGCATTACAGTAACTTAGCCCCGTCTGGCAAGGTTACCCTGAATTTACCCCCAAAATAGCCGCCACGACAGAGGCAATATAACCCTAACAGACACCTCAAATATAAATATATTCAATTCAAGTATAACTCACAGAAAACAGAATTTAACCAAAAGGGGAGGGAAGGCGAGAAAAACAGTGACGAGTGCGGCATGATGTTCCACCACTCACTGCCTGCCTTTAACTCCTCCAGCTGACTCTCTCCTCCCACTGCTTATTACCAGTCACCAAGAGAGGAGGGAGGGGGCAGGAGGAAAAGGTGGGGAGGTAAGAACCTGGGCCTTGTGGTGATGTCACACGTTACCTAAGGCTCCATGCTTTCTTCACCTCATAGCCTGTGATGTTATCCTCCCAACACCCTGCAAATAAACCACACACAAAAGTCTGGATGTATACACTGGCGACACACTTTATTCGAGCTCGGCTAGTCCCACGAATTTGGGTATACCCGGGTGTATTGAGGTTTGTGACTGTTTTCTGCCCGAGTGCATTGGGTTATTTTCCAGGCAGGGATTGAAGCATTTTATTCCCGCTGGCTGCAATACTGCACAGTATATATATATATACTGCATTACAATTCATGAATTTATGCCATCTGGTAGACACGCAAAGCATTGCAGCCTATTAAATCCTAATCATTATCATTTAACAGATCAGCCGCCCGTCAGCCAGGCATGAACACAGGCTGGGAAGGCAAACACAACGGGGCTTGTCAGAGGTGAGGAGCGGCGCATTCCAGGTATCTGCCAGGTACATACTGGGTATTTGCTCGAATAAAGTGTGTCGGTGCAGTAATGGCCAAGGCTTTAAGTCATATACAGAAAAAGGGGAGGTGCCAACCTTGCCAGAGAGCTCCACCAACAGGTAAGGCCAATGATCCCCAAATCATGGCCAGTTATCCTGGACCATGCAAAGTCCCAGCTGCTCAGCTGACCCCCACGTCAGCTGCGAGATGGACTCCAGGAATTCAAAGCACAATGAGCCCTGCCCACTCACCCACCACCAGGCATTAACATAACTGAGTCCCATCTGGCATGATTACCCAGCACTTACCCCCCAACCAGCCACCGCAACAGAGGCAATATAACCCCAAATAGACAACTCAAATATAAATATATTCAAAACAAATATAACTCACACAAACCAGAATTTAACTAAAAGGGGTGGTAGGGAAAACAGAGAGGGGAACAGCCTGATCTTCCCACCCCTCCCTACCTGCTTTTATCCCCTTCAGCTTGCTCCCTCAGTCTGACAATAGTGACCAAGAGGGAGTGATGAGGCAGGAGGAAAAGGTGGGGGTGGAGTGAACCTGGGCCTTAAATCATGGCCCATTATCTGGGAGGGACCATCCCAAGTCCCATCCGTTCAGCTGACCCCACGTCAGCCGCGAGATAGGCCCCAGGTACTCCGAGCACAATAAGCCCTGCTCAATCGCCAATCATGCCACCACCGGCATTACCATAGCTGAGCCCCTTCTGGCAAGCTAACCCTGCACTAACCCCCCAAATAGCCACCACCAATGGGGCTATTTTAACCCCTTAAAATAGCCCTGGACCGCCAGACCCGCTGTAACCTTCTAATCCCGATATAAAGGAACATTAACCAAGTCAAACCGCGTGATAATCACCCACGCAGACACCTCTACATTAATGTCAATGGACTGCTGACGCACGTCTAAGCATCCATAAACTAAAACTAGGCACTGCACTGGCCGCTAAGCTAACTTGTTGGAAGATAGGCCCCAGGCACTAAAACACATTGAGCCCTGCCCACTCCAGCCAACATCAGTTACCCTCCCAGCTTCAGCCAAGCAACAGTAGAGGTGGGAGGAGCTAACACTGCCTATCCCTTCCCTGAAGCAGCAGCCCTGATGCTCGGTTAAACCCAAGAGGGCAATTATTGGCCCTGCACGCAGAAAGGTGGTGCCTCTTCCCTTGCCATGTAACATTTATATTGGGAAATGTGTTTCAATTTTACCATGCACAATCCCCTTTACTTTACTGCAGGGGTGCGTAAACTTCCTGAGCTGCATCCCCCTATCTGGCAGCTGCAGCGTTCGCGCCCCCCTCTCTCCAAGGACCCGGCGCATGTGACATCATGTGACCCCACTGCGTCATTTGATGCTGCATTGCCTTGGCGATGTGTCGCTGAAGAGCCGGCCGACAGCAGTTAAGGGAGAGTTACAGAGTCCTCACGCCTTTACCGACATTTCATTTAAATGCTTTGGGGAAGAGCATGGGGCCTCTGTAACTGCCACGCCCCCGACCCCCACCCCCTAGAAAATTCTTGCCCCCCAGTTTGCGCACCCCTGCTTTACTGCATAGTGCCTGACTTGTCAGGAGCCCCAGATGAAATATTTGTGGGGAACTGACCCACCCAATGGTGTAACTGATCAGGCCACAGCTCAACCCCCAACTATATATACAAACAAATACAGCCCTGCATACACTGCCAGAGCCATATAAACATAAATACAGCACCTTACACACACAGCTTTGTTTGTTGTTTCCCTAAGGGCTAATAAAGGACGCTCTCCCAGCCTCCCTGAACATGGATTAGAAGTGCCAAATGAACCTTCCTCAGCCTGAAAATTACCTCAGCAAATTCCCTCTTGCCACCTACAAGGCTACTCAGGGATTTAACCCTCTGTCACACTCTTGACTCTATTTTAGTTGGACAGAGGGGGAACTGAGGGAGCAGCAAAGGCCTTGCACTCTCCCTGCATGACCTGGGGGCCTTCACTCATCCCCTGCTCTGTCACCTGATGGCCTTCCACCTCCCATGGCACATGCTTCTGATCCAGCGAAGCTCTGCTGTAGTCCAGGATGCCGTCATTCTCACCCCTGCAGGTGATTAAGAATACCACCAACAAGGGGGGGGGGTGGGTCCCATGGAACTCACCTTCACAACTGTGGGAAGTGGACAAGGTGTATAAAAAACGGGGGTGGGGGCTCAGATGCAGCCTCGCTACAACCGCAACTTTAGGGCAGCTGCCAAACACAACCTACCTCCGTCATGAGAACAGGCCTCAGCCTGGAGTACCTTGGCTAGAGACTGTAAAGTTTACAGTGTAAACACAGTGAGGGGCGTGGCACTGCGTGCTTTTAACTCCTCCAGGCGGCTCCAGGGGGGTGGGGGTGTGAGCCTGGCCTCGCTGTCATGCCGCACTTTGCTTAACCTTCCATGCTTTCTATTTACATGCAGGTTTTTTTTTTTTGTCAACTACTGTAACCCAAAACTTTTTTCAAAATGACTGTACTTCACACACAATGTGAAATCAGTTGGGATTGCACCTGCACGTTTCAAGTAAACATGCCATTCAAAGTTTAAACTTTAGAAAAGGCACTCATCTGAAATCCCTCTATATTTATCTGACTTTGCTATTTGCTTGGATGGTCTCTGAGGAAGCCAAGGCATAAAGAATACTTTTTTTTTTAAAGTGTACAAATTCAATGAAGGCTTGTCAAAGAATTTCAAAGGTAAGATTTCATTGTTCCGCTGTCTTCAATTCATGTATGTACATTGAATGAAAATATAATATTTTCAACCTTATGAGGGTGAAAAAAAATAGATATATTTAATTAGTAGACGTGTACCAGGTAAACAGTATAGATAACATTATAATTGTATGCTTGTACAATGGCAAATTATAATTGCTTTACATAACCCCATATACAGTGTATATATATTTCAATTTAACATTGAAATATGTATGTAGTCAACATAGTGAAGTGGCCAAATCATACATGCTTGTTTTATGGAATGAATTTGAAAGCACTTCTCTGCTGATTTTGTTTCTCCCTGGTCAGTTAGTGTGTGTTATAAATAATCTATATGATATAAGAGCATGTATTGGTTGATGTTCTAATTTAGCAATTCCTTCTCTTAGTTTCTCTGCTTCCACATTACTGAGAGCAACTATAAATTTGTATCCAGCTTCTAGGGATATACAATGTAAATACACACACAATACACAATATTTTACACATCGATACACAGGAATGGAGATTAAAATGACATATTTTTGGTTGGCCCAAGTGTCTTCAGAGGAGGAGACTATCAGCACCCACAAAATTCAGCAACACTCTCTGTTAACATGTAAAATATATAAAAAATAATCTTGCCAAATTTGAGGTGGAAATGTGTGATTTTTTCAAATTATTCAGCAAACATGTATTGCCAGGATGCCATATTTAGGAAGAAAATTGTACCAATATTGTGACCGCATTTTGGATAGTTTCAGTTTCATCTCTACTCATCCCACTCAACTAATAGAAAACAAGCTCACACATTGGTATATACTGTAAGCATGTTGTTTTTTTTTTAACAATTAAAGGGAAGGGGAAATACAGTAGCTTTTAGCTGTCCTTAGCAGGGTGCATCAACCCTGTGTGGGTTTAGAGTGTAGTCCACTGTTGGCTGGTTTGCTTGGGTTCTTGGCTGCTTAATACGAAATGGATGAGGCCTACCAGGGCTTCCCTAGCACTATACTGGTCAGGTCCTATTCCACAACTCTTATGCATACTGTACTGTCCTGATTGGTGTTTGCACCCCACATGTCCCACAGCTGCATCCAGTTTTCTATAGCGTTCTCTACCTGCTTCCTAGCTATCCCTCTAACCGATGCCAAGCTAGCCTTATTTACAAACCAGGCACCACCATCTGGCTTCTCCTAGGACCCCTGTATTGCTTTTACCTCAAGGCTGTACTTGTGGTCCTGTGTGGGCTACCTACTGTCTTTCAGGGGCCTCTCACTGCTCTCTGTCAGGGCTGTCATAGGGACTTGAGCAGTTTTCAGGCTCCCTCCTGGCCTTTTAGCGCTCTTAAAACTCTCTCTACTGTTTCCTTGTAGGTCTCGCCTCTTTTGTAGACATGGAGCAGCCGCAGCTCTTCTGCTCCTCGCTTGGAGATGCTTCCTCTTCTTCTGGAAGAACTTAGAGGATCCTTTCTCTTCTTCATCTTGAAGCTACTTATACATTCTCCCGTGGGTTCTATAACTGATCATGTCCCATGTGGAATTCAGGACAGTTGATTTCCGAATTGAAATCTACTGTACAGTAGAAGTCAGAGGCAGCTAATTTGCTGCAGCACAGAAAGTTCCATTTACTTAAACTGGACTTTGTGTGGTAGCACCAAATTAACCCCATCACACTTCATTGAGTAAGTTGAGTACTACTGTACCTAATTCCCATGCTTTGTTACTCTCGCCTATACATTTGTGTTTTGTTAGTGTATAGTTTCCATGACATTTCTATATCTGAATTCTTTGAGGCACTTTTAGAAACACTTTTAGAAATTAGTTCATGTTTAATGATCAGCTTACAATGAACTCAAATCAACCTTTTAACTACATAATGAATGTGTAAATTAAATTTGTTGCTGCTCCTCCAAGGTGTAAATAATGTGACTATCAGGAGAGAATGGTAACCAAAGACTGGACCAAAAACCTCAAATGAAAGACACTCAGTGTATATCTAAAAAAAATAAATCAGTGAATATTTATTACAGAACACAATACAAAAACACCGTTATAAAGATTAAAAACACTAAAAAAAAAAGCATTAGCATCAAACAACTTACTACTAATAACCAGAGATGGGCAAATTAATTTTTTTGCAAATTTGGATCCACAGCAGATTGGCCGGTTCCTTTGATCTGTGGATTTCAGTGGATCAATGTCAAAAATTACGATTTGCATTTTGCAGATATTTAAATATTATTACCAATACACTCTGTGGACACCGTGGATGGATTCCTCAAATCCATCCACGGGTTATATCCAATGGCGGATTTGGATGAACCCGGGCGAATTAAAAGCGCCCAAATCTGTTTGTGGATTTTACACCGCGAAACGGATTTTAGGGGTAACATCACTGAAAATCCAGGAAAAGGATTTCAGCGGATTCGTCCATCTCTACTAATATGCAGACCTACATAACTTTTAATAAAACTTCAACATTTAGAGGAATATTTTTCAGATGATTCCCAAGATATCCAATATAAAATGGAGAATAACCTTAATTCGATTGCTTTAAGATTAGAAACTCTGCCGACCCAAGCATCAAGACTTTGGAGGGACATAGCAAGTCTAGAGAAATATATTTCATGTAATAGAGTACCCAGAGGTTTACGACTTTTAAAATAACCTACTTTTGGTAAAGAATAATGACCATTTTATAAAGGAATGTTATGGAATTCAAGATGAATGTTCTGTCCAACTCATGAGATTAGTCATTTATGAAAGAAAGAAGGCTACGAAAGAAACAGAAAAGGAAATAAAATTGATAGAGACAGATATAACAACAAAACTATATAATGATGAGTTTAACAATTTAGACAAGAGGTTAAAGGACAAAATAGAAAAACAGGAAGAGAGATAATAAACACAAAACAGCAAAAGTTCTTTTAGAGATACAATTGATTATGAGCAGAAAAGAGAGAGAGAGAAATTGGGACAGATATAGTATACAGTACTAAACAGAATATACAGATACAAGGATGATTTTGAGAGGGATACGTAACATGAAAATGCTAATCAAAATAGAAAAAGAGTACTGTAAATGTGATCTATCCAACAAACAAAAGAATATACATTAATAACAACTATAAAAAAAGATAATGAACTGTTAAACAATCATGATCACCCTGGGGAAAAAATAGACACAGACGAAACCGTTCCTTATGGCCCAAAAGTCGCAGGAAATCCTTGAGCACCTCGGAAACATTCCGCAGCAAATTCCATAGCAGGCTGCAATGGCCAATCTGATTAACACAGCGGGGACTCACGCGATGGAAATCCTACGGAGCTGCTCCTGTCTGTAAGAGACACACACTAAGAGATAGACTAAATCAGTAACTCTCCCTGTGCGCCTCTAGCAGATGATCGCAGGACTTTTATTTTAATAATACAGTATTGTAGCAGGGCGTCTGAGGAGCTGAATCGCATTAATTTCAGGTTCAGGGATCCCCTGCTTCTCGAGTTACAGGCTCTGGTATGGGTGCTGCTTTCCCCCTGTTTTGTTAAAATCTTCCGGTCATGTGGATTATAAATTCTTCAGAGGATTATGGGGCTTATGCAGAGAGGGTAGAGAAGGGAAATAGCGCCATCTTTTGGCGAAAATACGCACCAGAGAAGCTTGTCCTGCAGAGAACATTGCGAGATTCACAAAATCCGCCACAGCCGGTTAGTTTACTTTAAAATTAGCCAAACACGTGGCGAGAACGGTAAATTCGCCATGTTCAGATAGGGTGGTATGCCAGTAGCATTGAAGCCCTGGAACGCGCCATTCTGCCCTATAATATGGCGTGTTCCAGGCCGCCAGAAATACTTGGCTATTTTGCTACCATCTGCAAAAATAAGGTAAAGCCGTTTTCTGCATACGCCCATAAGTAACGCCATTTCTGTGGCTATTTTCCTGCCGTTTTCACATTAAATAACGTTCCTCTCTGCATAAGCCTCTATATCTGCTACATAATATACATGGTAACAATGTACATATAACACTGTTTCTTCTGACATTAGCATTCTCTCTGTGGAGAAGGGCTATACTTAGTATAGTATATGAATACATACAGTAAACATGCAGCTAGCAATAGTACGAGCACAGTTAAATCAAGAAACTAATAATGGATACTTTCTTATAAGGTACATCCTCCCCATTCAGAGACCTACTAATGAATTTATAAATATATTTTTTCTCATGTGTTGTGTAAACAGGTAGAATTTGTCCTGTCATGTGGAAACCAAAAAGCATTGCTATACACCTTTTTGTAAATTTGCTGTTTATTGCAAAAACAATTGTCTATTAAGGATATTATAAATATGTAACAACACTACAGACAAATACTGTATATTCCGGCGTAAAAGACGACTGGACGTATAAGACGACCCCCAACTTTTCCAGTTAAAATATAGAGTTTGGGGGACACACACACACACACACACACACACACACACACACACACACACACATCACTATATACACACACACACACATCACTATACACACACACACATCACTATATACAACACACACACACACACACATCACTATATACACACACATCACTATATATATATATACACACACACACACATCTGTGTCTGTGTGCAGAGAGACGCCCCGCCCCCTCTGCAAGCACAGGGAAACAGCAGCAGCACGGAGCTTCTGCCTGCCACTGCTCTGCTCTGCCCTCAGGTTTCGCCGCACAGGCTGCGCCACCCAGTTTGCGCACCGCTGGCCCTGGCGCACGTGACCGGCGCCCGGCTGATGCGCATCACGCCGGAAAAAATAAACAAGGAAGCCGCATCTGCCCGCACTTTGCACTTTGCCGGCTTATAAGACTATACCCGGCGTATAAAACGACCCCCGACTTTTGAGAAGATTTTCCTGGTTTAAAAAGTCGTCTTATATGCCGGAATATACGGTAAAACCCCTGATGAAGTGAAAGGTATCACGAAATGCATATGGTTTGGGGACTTTACTGAACACCAAAATAAATTGCAGAGGAGCATTGGCCTTTCCATCCTCCCTAACAAGTCAATGACCGGGATAGCGCACACACCGCCAGTGACATCACTGAGATGACAGCATGGAACAAGCAAAGCCCAGCCAGCGTGGAGAGAGACAGACTCCGCTAGGCAAATCTGTGGACAACACAATTACACTAAAAATTGCGAAAACTGTTTATTTCTCAACACTTTGTGAGTTGATATTAATCATGTTTTGTTAAAACATTGTATTATGCTACGGCATTTTGTGTATTATCTTTTTTCTCTTTTGATCTCTATATGTGCTGTAAGAGGAGCGGAAAACCTCAAATAGAGAGCTGGATATGCCTGCAACATATGAGATCCAGGATTCTGGGACTATTATTCAGATAAGGAACTTATCCTTTCAAGGAACTTTTTCATTGTATGGACTATATGGATGTTGACCTCTAATCGTTTTATATTGTAGATTTGCACCTTGGTTTATTTTTTATGTGATTTTTTTATTTTGTTTTTTAGTTGAGTCACATACATATAGATTTTTTTATATACAGTAGGAGATTGATTATCTCCCAAACACATTATCACGCTAATTTATTATAATCTTTAATATCACTTTTTTTAGTGCATTATTATTTTTTGTTCATATCATGACTTCAACCTAGGGTTATGCGAGCCTGTGTATATCCTTGTAGATCAAGTCGTCCCATTTCTTTCCAACAGAGGATGGACATGCTCATTTTCAGATAAGGATTATTGAAATATAGTGCTTACAATTGCTTGATACAGGCATACCCCGGTTTAAGTACACTCACTTTAAGTACACTCGCGAGTAAGTACATCTCGCTCAATAGGCAAACGGCAGCTCACGCATGCGCCAGTCAGCACGTCCTGAACAGCAATACTGGCTCCCTACCTGTACCGAAGCTGTGCACAAGCGGGGAGACTATAGAGCCTGTTACAAATGCGTTATTTACACCAGTTCTGCACGTATATGACGATTGCAGTACAGTACATGCATCGATAAGTGGGAAAAGGTAGTGCTTCACTTTAAGTACATTTTCGCTTTACATACATGCTCCGGTCCCATTGCGTACGTTAATGTGGGGTATGCCTGTACTCTTTTTGTATATGTATTCTATTGAACTACTTATCCCTATTATCCTATTACATATTGCATTGTGTGTCTGTGTGCTGACCAGAACAATATTCTGTACTTCTTTACACTTCATGATTATTAGTGCTCGGGAACTTTACCTGTTTCAGTGATTCTGGATGAACACACTGATTATCTCAATTACAGTATATGTACGTCATCGGTCATGTAGTGCTGGTTAGTAGTACTGTACATGCTGTTGCTTGATACTGATGCTTTTTGTAGTGTTTTTAATCTTTATGTTGGTATTTTTGTATTGTGCTATGTAATACATTTTCACTGATTTTTCAGATATACTGAGTGCCTTCCATTTATGAGGTTTTTGGTCCCGTCTTTTGGTGACCATTCTCTTCTGTTTGTAAACATTGAAACATCAGTGTATTCTATAGACAAGGATTATGTCTGCCTGAAAGCTAGTAAATGATGTAGCTTATCTGTTTTTTATTTTCCCTTTTATGTTCAAGTATAACTTTTAAAGCATTAAACCACTCAAGTACATCAATATTGTTTCCAAATAGACATAAATGCCAGGACAATTAGAAAAACACTACACCTTCTGACATTTTCTGTTGCATCATTATAATTAGTACTTGACTTTTATTGAAAAGAAGAGATCTGTAAGGTTTCAATAGTTACTCTACAATTTATTCTATTAAGATCTCTCATGTGGAGCTAATAAAAACAAACACGCTGTACCTGTAATTTGATTGTTTTCATATTTGTAGAAAATTAGTGGAAACTAAGGTTCCCTTTCATTGAAAATAATCAGCAGCAACAAAAAGATAGGTAGCAGCAGCACTTCATATTAAGTATAGACGTTTTAGTTTGAAACTCTGCATGTTCATCATAATTTGAAAATAATAAGGCCAGATCAACTTTAATGTACACATCCCATGTCTTGGCATTGGCTTGGCTTTTATATTGCAGCAGATAGTCATCCTTCCATATTATTGATTTTGCTGCCATTGTTCCTTAATGCTCAACTCTAAGTCTTTGTTAAGGTTCATTTATTATAAAGCATGAGAACAAATAAATTGGATAATTCATCTAGCACTGCATAGGTTGCCTTCAGAGGTCAGGTTTCTTATTCTTAGATCTGAAAAATGGTCTACTCTCTTACTAGTTGAATATTTTCTCAATTACGCTAAAAAATGTTTCAACAGTAATGGCCTTACTTTTTGGCCATCTCTTCTAGGATAGCAGTTAAAATACACATAATTCTGCAAATGTATATGCTATATTTCCTCCCCAAAAATATATATTTCCAGACATACTGTATCTGTGGCTGAAGCCTATCCCTCCCCCTGTGCAGTATGCGATTTATGACTTAAGGTGTTAAATGGTCCCTGAATGTTAGTAATGTAAGAGATTATGTGTGTTGCACATGCTCCGCTGCACATGAGCAGAAAGAATCAAAAATCCCACTGGATCCCACAAATTGGGAGCAAACCCCAAACTGGACCGGTACATCGAAAGCTTTAGGCACAGAGCCAAATCCACCATGCTGGACAAAGTAAAGAAACAAACGTATAATCTGACACCAATTTCAGAGGAGAGCCATAGAATTGCTAAAGGCCAACCACAACATAACAATCAAACCTGCGGACACAGTATTTTTGTTCAACCCCTTGAATTAAAGCTGAAAGTCTGCACTTCTACGTATTGCATTTCGGTTGTTTCATTTCAAATCCATTGTGGTGGCATACAGAGCCAAAATTTTGAAAATTGTGTCAGTGTCCAATTATTTCCGGACCTAACTGTATATAAATAGTCAATAAAATACTGTAGGAAGAAAATTCAATATCCAATCATTTTACTGTGATTTCACCGGTAATTTATTATATACAGTACCACGCAGTACAAGAGATACAAAGTGATCATAAAAAAAATAAAAAACAGAAACGATTCATTCATAAAATTCTGAAACAAATGAGAAAAATGTTGTAAATTTTGTAACTTTTTGTGCACTTAGTTAAAAGATAATGTGCCAGACATTTCTGTAGTGTGATAGCTGTGGTAGGGGCTCTTGCTCAGGTTCAATGCAGGTCCTAGTACAGGAGGACATTACTCTCACATAAAGGGTAAAAGAAAAAACACCAACATCTGTTGCCACAATAAATAATTAATGGGTGCACCAAGCTTAGTTTTACCTACTGTACTATGCTCTGTCATCTGATACTATAGCGATGCTCAGGCGAGTTTTCTTTACACAAGAATGACTGACATCACAGTCAACTGGGATTGAATTGTATTGCAACAACTGCCAGACCAGGATCAGGATAAAATGACCTCACAGGAAACCCAGTGACTCACTATTATGAGCCACAAATGTTCTGCAAAGAAGTCTTCTATATTCCCTATTTCCCTACACGTACACAGCAACTCCAGGAATTAAGTAATACACACACTAACTACTTTAAAATGTGAAAACATAGCTCCACTTGTTAAACTGTATCTTTAACACATTACCAAAGTCAATGGTCTACAAATCCTTTATTTCTGAATACCTGGCTGTCTTCCAGCACTGGCTTTATCTCCCCCACTCCATCTGCAGCTCTCTAGGATGCTCCTCCTGTGAGTGCAGCTTTCCCAGAGATGCTCACTTTTTGATAATCCATTGCAGTTTCCCCTGGATTGCCATGTTCCTCCTCCACAAAGGCTAGGCTCCCAGTGACCTTCCTGCTCTCTAATTTAAGCTCCACACCTCAAAAACATCATGCATACTCCTATATAAGCCATCTGTTATGTACCACAAAAGTAGTAAAGAAACGGGGGTTGCCAAATCTCTCCCACGAGATATTGAAAGGAGCAATTAGGTATATAATCATTAAGAGTACTCATATATACAAAAAAGGATCTGATGTCTTGGGATCCTCAGACTCCTGCAGTCTCCGCTATAATCAGCTGGAGCTGTGCCAGATATCCCCTCCACATGCACTACCTTGCCTCAAAACAAGTAAGATAAAAAAGAAAGAAAACCAATGGTGCAGATCAGTTTCAAAGATTTATAAAGGATGATTTGGACAATAATGTGCATACTCACACTTTCCAAGTTCTTTACAGCTTTGTACAATAATAAACAGGGATTCCTTCCACCGGGTGATAGGTGGCACAGCTGCTTCCTCTATTGCACACTTGATTAGCATTCATTATATATCCTAGACCTATCTAATTAACTAATCATTTATTAATAAATATAAAACACACATTCAAAATACTTATTTTTCTTAAAATTCAGCTTTTTGTAGACTTATCTTTCTAATTATTTAGCCAAACTTACTATATGTGTCTCCTTGACACCCTGTGTGCACCGTTTTAGTTAACCAATAAGGCTGTATTTGAAAGGAAGTTATATTGTGCAAGGCTTCTTAATTTCTGCACATAATTGTACCTGACTTACAGTAGTTAGTCAGTTTGCTTAATTAGTAGCTACTCCCTTTATCAAGGTTTTATCAGGGACTACTTTAGAAGCTTACCAGTCTTACACCACATTCCAATCATAATAGCCTACAAGGTTCCATCACTATTTTATTATTTTATTCCATTTGTTCATTTATTAAAACACCCCCATTTTAATCACTGTAATTAGTAACGTCACTGATACTGTATAATTAATATGTATCATCTATGTGTATACAAGTTTTGTCTGGTGTTTTGCATTTACTAATACAGCATACACTATCTTATATTTGGGTGTGACTTTATTCAGTAGAGTATTAAAATCAGGAGTGCACCTAGTTAAAATGATTATTTATCTTTCTCTCTATAACTAAGTCATTGACCTAATGACTGGAATCATGTCCGACCCAACAGGACGAGAACCCACAACCACTACTTTTCTAGGCCACAGATCTAACAGTGTGAGCTAAACCAGCTGAAGGGCTAGCCACACACTGTCTACTATCAGCAAACCTCCAAAATATTTATATTTTGGTGAGTGTAACCTTGAAAGCACTTAAAGCACAAAGTAATAATGTGTACTGAGGTCTATGAGTTACTCAGGCCAGGTGACATTAAATAAAAGATGAACAGAACATGGGCTACCTCATTCTACAAGGATAGATGAAAATGGGTGCCACCTCAGCTGCTCTAGGAATTACACAGTTATAACTGCAGGTTGACATGCAAACATTATTATTATTTGTAGACAAATATTCTTGATACGATCTGGATGTTATACATTTTAATCTTATTAGACCAGATCTGTGCAATTTCATTTTATATAGATTGTACAGGGAGCATTATATCCATTGTATGTATCTATTTATTTAAGTGGATGGGGTCTCTTTCAAGGTTACTGTACCTCTGAAGAAGCCAACCTGTGATTTAATGCATTTTACATTTTCAATGCACATTATCAATCAAGTCCTATACCAGGAGTCTTTTGTTCTGCAAATAAAAATATACAGGCTTCGTTCATTGCTTATCATGTTGCTTAAATTACCACTAAGTACTAGGTCTTATAACTAGTACCTGCACACATTGTGGTTTGATCGCCGTCAGATAAATGCATTACTTTTTAACTCACTTAGGTTAATACATCATGGATACATTGTACATCCTCTATTTTGCAGAACATTGGAGGTCCTTTCTCCTTCTTTTTTATTGTATATGTATTAAAAGTTATTTTGTCCAGGTCGTTATTCATCTCAAGGGGTATTTCACCCACGGAAGGATTATCTTTTCTCTCTCTTCAAATTCTAAGAGATATTAAAAAAAACATACGTTTTCTGACACACACTAGTAAAAACAAGGTGAAGAACAGCACATAAAGCAGATGCAGAGAGAAAGTACTATTAGAAAGTGAGCTTGTAACTTGAGTTAGTACTTCTAACCTTTAAAGGATAAAAACAGTGGGCCATATTTACAAACCAGTGTTCTGCTATAAGGCACTTTTGGTGCTGGAATACATTACAGTTTATTCAAATAAATGGACTGCAAGGTGTCTTAACGTGCCAGAAGTTGTCTTATAGCAGAAGGTTGCTTATTAGATATTCTTCTTGATTCCTGAAGAGGGTAAAGTGATTTGTTCTGGTATGAGCACTCAATGAGAAGTAAAACTCAAAACCGAGTATGGTTGTGGGTTCTAGTGCTGTTTGGTCTGACACCATTCCTATCATTAGGTTGTTACCTGAGGCTTATCAACTCTATATAGTTGGTATTAGAAAGTGAGGGACGGGACTTATTTAAATATACTTTGCATAGAAATTAGCATATCTCCCAGCCAGCTTCCTTATGTTGTGCTGTCTTTTCAACTCAGGTACTGTATGTCTCCCTAATTTATTTGGAGAGAAGTGTGATGGGATATATATATATATATATATATATATATATATATATATATATATATATATCTTTTTGGTACATGCAAACTTGCTGGTACCTGTATGTGAAATCAGGCTCAGACTGGCAATTTTGCAGGTTTTCTGGGGACAGGTAACAAGGATTGCCGTTCACCAGGTTTTCACTGATGGTCAGACCGTTATTGTAAGCCGTTGCTGGTGCTGGTGCTGGCGCTGTTGCCGGTGCTGGCACATTGTTGGATTGGGATTGATGAATTTTATATGGGTTAAACCCGACCTTTCTTCTTTTGAAATTGCCATGATCAAACATACTGTGAAATTCTTGGGCCACACCCCAATACCCGCTTGTATCTCCAGCAGGAGGGGCAATGTGAAAAAAACACTGATCGCTACTTAAGGTTTTTCTAATCGCATGCTTCCACCCACGAATGTCAGGTAAAAACTTGTAAAAATCAAAGCTCGAAATGAAAAAATCATATTTCTGCAACAGTCGCCATGTTATCTGCAGCAGCATTAATTGCAGAACATATTAAAAATGCATAACTACAGACAGGTTTTTTATACGTCTGCGGTGTGCACATTATGTCCAGCCCAGTCAGCAATTGTGCAGGGATACTGTAGGTATGCAGAAAAAAGCACACAGCTTTGAGTTTTATAAGTTTTTATTATGAAGCGCCTAAATTTGATAACGTCTTCAAGGTCAAATCACAATGGACCACTGTGGTAGACTTGGTTTTTACGGTATCTGGTTTTAAACACCTGCAAATTTACATAATGAGAGCTAGATGAGTTCCCATATAAAACAGTGCATCCAAAAAAATGGTATGAAAGGGTTAATAATAGACAATAGATAATAACCCCAGTTCCTGAGAAGAGGGCTAATGAAACAGCAGTAGGTGGTGAGTAAGATGAGATAAGAAACCTCATTAAAGGGTGGACAATATTGACCTGTAATATGTGAATGAAAAGAAAGGGGTCACAGATTGAATGGCCCATCTAAAACACAACACCAGGAGTCTTCCCTAGAGCATAAGACCCAGCAAGGGTACAATCAAAATAAATTACTCACATACTGGTAGCTGCTGAAATGTCCTCTTACTGATGCGTGTATCACGCGTTGAGACTGATGTGTAGAGAAGGATCCAAGTTGGAAGTCACGGTGCACAGCCAGGTACTGGTGAAAAATTGCAATGGGAGCCACGACCAAAAATTGAATTAAAAAGTATTTATTGAGTGGTTAACACATGGGTAAAAGAGAAGCAGGTTAGAGACACACCTCTACCTTGAGAAAGCGGTCTGTGAAGCATGAAACGTTGGTAGAGCTCTCCTCTGTTCAGGACTTTATTTAGACAATTGGTACGTTATAGGGTGTTATTATGCTCAATCTTCCTGGTGTTATTGTTAACAACAGCGTCACTTATTAGTGAGCTTACCATCCGGGACTGCAACCCAGTACCTGTCTTCTATCACGTTTATGTTTAGGGGTCCCCCCTACAAGTATCTGATTATTCATTCATTCATTTATCCTACTGTTGGGGTCTTTAGCATTACGCAGTCACATGGTCTGCCATTGCACTTACAAACTGGACAATTGGCAACCAATTTAAGATGAAAAAAATATATATATCACAACGATGGTTATAGCAGTCTTCAATCAAATCAAGTAGATTACTACTTACACAGTTCTTTGCAACAGGTATCCAATTTATTTCAGGCACAGCATAGAGACAGCAGCAATATTTCAGGTCCTAACATGGACCTTTCTTCAGATGATATAACAGATCCAAACATACATAAAAATCACACACTTTTGGCACCACATCTGGATGAATTTTCTTCATATCAATTATTATTCATAAATAGCTCAATGTTTTCAAAGAGAGTTTGCATGTCCCCACAGAATTAGAGTATAATATGCGTATTCGAGTGACAAATAGTAAAATAGAAGTTTATTATGGATTCATTCTGTTCCCAAAGCTCAATTGTAAAACATTTTCTTTAAAGCTTCAGACAGCACTTAAACATGTAATCAAACACATTGCAGTGATAGCATGCTTTCTCATATTTACTAGGATTTTGAGCATTAATGTGCATAGTGTAAATGCATGAACATTTGTACTTGTTTAGGATACTGTAAAAGGGGACATGTACAGGCAGACTCAGATGTGCAGATGAACAGAAACTCTTTTATTCAGCAATACAAAATATTTTTTTAGAGCAACAGAGGTAGCTTTATTAGCATAAAATAAACAGTCCAACAGAACTATACACTAGTTCATGTAGGGTATAATCACCAGCACACTTAACCCTTGGTAGCAGGAGTTAACACCATAACAGTCGGTTTATGGACAGCCATTTGGTAGCAGGAGTTTGTACTATAACAAAGCAAGGTAGGTTTGTGCACAGTGCTTGATAACAGGGCTCTTAAGCTTACAGGATTGTGCAGTGTCTCTAGTCAGGAATATTCCACAAGGATTTAGGCCACTGTTTTTCAACCCGGTTTCCAGAGGCATCCCTGAAGGGTTCCAAGTAATTGTCAGGTCCTTTACAAATTGTATCAAATACAGAAGAATTTACAATGCATTTGATCTTTGTAGATTGGGGATCCACAGAATTTCAGAATATATTTATAGAGTTCCTTAACAAACAAAATGTTACAATCCACTGATCTATGCGCATCCAACTACAACCAGAAGTGGAGAGTCTCATCCTAAAGCCTTTTAATCACTGTGCTGCCTTGCACCTGAGCGCAGGTCTCAGACAGATCCAACACTTGCTGATTAGTGTTCTTGACTCAACCTGAGGTCTGCTCCCAGGCAAAGCCAGATCACTTGAAAACCAGAACTTAACTACAAGTATGCTTTGAATACAAAATAGCTTTGAATGTAATATATTTAATGAAAGTCCTCATTCACTCCAGTATTTTAAATACATTCATGTATCAAAATAATTACCAAATTCACAGATGCCTTTCATGTTGCTACAGACCAAATGTACTATAGTCCATTTCCTTAGCTTAGTAAATCATGTAAGACATTTGTAAAAACATGAAGGATCATTGTGATAATGTGTGATGACTTAATGTAGCATACAAAGTTGATTCTTTCCATGAGAGTTTTGCAACATCTGTTGCCAAAAGTAAAATATTAATTATTCATACTGTATATTTATACAACCAATATAATGTACAGTATTTGTCTCAAAGCAGTAAGAAGAGGAATTGCCTGTAATTACATTCTAGATAGATTAATGTAACTGTGTCTTACTTTCCTTAATGTTTGAGGAGGCACTGGGCAGGTCCAGGGGAGTAAAATCTGAGCCCACCATGGATCTCTGTGGTTCAGGTTTCTTTTCGAACTCCTTCTGGTTGGGCCCAAAGTAAAAAACGAAGCAACACATTGTTTTTATTTTGTCTGAAACTCAGCAGGAAACACAACAATATTTACTGTCTTTGCAACAGCCTCTCTCGCAGTGATCACTTCACTGCATGCTCTGTACAAAATTCTGTTGAGATCTTAAAAAAATAAAATAAACCCCTCTGTGAAACTTTAGGTAATATTTATATTTAGATTAAGGCTTGTATCACCACAAAACACAGAAGTACAGGGGCTAGATCCAAATCTAATCCAAGATCAGTACATCAAGTGATTTACTGATCTTTGATTAAGACTTAGATCCCCATATACCGTATGTCCTGACACTACATATAGTACATTGAATGTTATAACTCTGCTATTGCATTGGTTCTCTGGCGGTGTTGCAAATGGAGGCGACATGCGGTCTTTACCCTCCTATCTACTATTTAGGCAATCACAATTCCTCTGGGTATCCCGTGGTGAAATCCCGCTGCCTTGTGTGGGACTTTAAGAACAATGCGTTCATTTTGCTTCTGCCAATTTGTAACCATTTTTTAAATTGCGAGTGGTGAGCATTGAAGCTAAGTTATCTCCTCATATGAGGGCTTTCACTGCTCTCTGTAGTGTGTCCAGGCTTGTTCTCACAGTACAAAACAATGCCGTCTGTGGTATAAGGACCCTAGTCAATACTTCATCTATGTGACAATCATTAAGCCAAAGTTGGATCTCTATAGCCCTCATGAAGAATCGGTGGTATAATCCTGCCTTTATACATCTGATCTCTGTCTCTCTCATTAGGAGATTCACCTACATTATGGAGTTTAGGAGTCATGCAGAATGACCAAGCCATCCTCACATCCCAAGTCAATGCCACAGCTACAGTCAATGCTCTGAGAATGATAAAAGGATTGCCCATCTCCTGACAATAAAGACCTCTTCACTGTAACAGTCACCCTCGTCCTTTGTCGATTGGCAGTAATAACTCTCTCTATGAAAGAAATGCCGACCTAAATTTTTTCTATTCTCCAGGCAATCCAAAACTCCACAGCCAGACTTATCAGTGGCACCAGGAAATGCAACCAAACTTATTAAAGTCCCCAGATTCACACACTAGATGAGCTGGTCGTGCCCCTTCAGTAAAGGGAGCCAGTCAAGGAAATGCTCTCCCCATATCCATCAGAAACATTAAAGACCATCCCACATTCAGAAAATGACTCAGGACTTGATTCTTTGAAATCGACTTTCCGAACCCCAATTGATTTGTCGCTCCAAATTTGGAGTTTTTAAAAACGCATAGAAGCAGGGTTCACTTTGTAGATGCACTATACAAGACAATGGGATAGATAGACTTTAATCTCCTAGTTTGTTATTTCAATTGAGATTTAATATACAACTCAGACCAATTGCACTATCCATATAACCCTATTGGAATCTATATACAATGAAACGTGTGTTATCCACAATCTCTTTATTAATTTATATTAGTTTGTTGTAATGTTCATTTTTCTATTATTTGCCTATTTTCTTGCTAGCCATTAGGGGGGAACTTACTGACCTCTAGTATGTTACTTATTATGTGTATATTTCACACAATATATGCCTACATATTCTCTCACATGGTATATGCATTGGGGCTTCACCATGCCACTCCCTCGGCAACCATGAATTTTTTTCTGCTGTAGCAATGGTGTCACATTATATATGGTGCTTTATCAGACCATTCTACTTAATATATACCATGGACAAGTCCTTCACCCAGCATCCCATCTATGTACTCAACTATGTATCTACACCAGTATTTATGTGAATATTTACTCTTGTGGTACTCAGCAACACTGTAGCATCTCGTCTTAATGCTCTGTCTCCATTTTCAGGATCTGTGTATGTTGTGATCTGATGTTGTTTAACTTACTTGACCATACCCCTCATTCTGACATTTTGACACCCACATCACACTAATAACACACAACACTTTTCACTTGCTTTTAATTCAGTAGGTATTCACAGTTTTTTTTTTTTTAAACTGCTTTCACTGCTTGTATCTCATGGATGGTTCGGTGACCCTTGCACATCTGTGTTGTTTGGCTCTGTTCTTTGGCTCTGTTGCTTAGCAGCACAGCAGAGGTGAGCGGAAGCTGTCTAGTCAAAAAGCCAGTGATTTTTTGTTTGCGGCATTCAGGAAAGTGTAGTAAAGGGTTGTTTTCTTACTGTACACTTGTCTTGAAAAAGATTCGATAGAGAAACGAAACATTGATCTGTTCCAATAAAAAAAAACATTTGCACTGAATAAAAGAGCTGATGTGCCTGCAAGATATATATATATATATATATATTTTTTTTTCAAAAAGGGTGTACTTTCTTTTTCACACAAGTGTATATATGTAGTGTCAGGATGGCTTCACTGTACAGTCAGTAAGAGTCAGCACAGTGCATTTTAACAAACCCTTTAAAACCCTTTTCCAATCAGCAGTTAGCTGTAACACCCTATCTGATATCCTAGCTAGGGGAGTTTAACCTCCTGCATACTGGAGAGTACTGTATGCATACTGCAAGTTCTCTCTAAACATACAGAGTCTATGGGGCCTATTAACTAAACTTTGATAAGTGCATTAATGCATAATAAGTGCCCTTTTAGAGCGATATTGCATGTGTAGCTATTCACAAAGCTTCGATAACATGGCCATATTGCACTAAAATAGCTTTTTACCGAGCTATAACACTCTGGCTATAACAAGTAGTGTGGTACAGTAGTTGAAAAAATGCCCAAACCTGCATTTTCTGATATGAATATCGTACTATAAAAACTTGCATTCTTTTCTCGCAATCTAAAGGGTGGCGAGATCAGAATCGCGATTTGCATATCAATGAGTTTATTTTATTTTTTCTGTTTAGGATTAAATCTGGGGTCTCCGGGGTCTGAATGGTTAGCCATCAAGGAATTATGTGACCATATCAACGTGGAAATAAAAACTTCAGATAAGGGTAATGTTGTATTATGGCCCATAGATATGTATGAGAGGAGGCATTCAAACAGCTTCGAGACCTCCTCTGTTATGCCGAACTATCTTGCGATCCTACAGTAAAAATTTAAAACAGATTTAGATCGCATCCTACGATCGGCACTATGCGATGGTGTAATCTCGCAACATAATTATAATGGTCTTTTACCTAAATGCCCAGTTGTACCAACATTCTATTTATTACCAAAAATCCATAAAAACCCCTACTACTCACCAGGGAGACCGATTTGTGTCTGGCATGGGAGGGTTGTGTGAGCCTGCATGTAAATTTATTGACTAATTTCTGTGCCTCTCTGTTAACACCTTACCATCATACCTGAGGGACACAATGGATGTGCTGTCTAGATTAGACTGCATCACGGTCGATGAGAATACCATCCTTGCGACCTGTGATGTAGAATCCCTCTATACAAGCTTTTCCCATTGTGTTGATCTGAAGGCCTCAAATTACTTTTTATCTATGCAAAATATTTCAGTTGATTTGGTTAATTTTATTATGGATTTACGTAAATTTATATTAACTCACAATTATTTTGTGTTTAAAAATAAAAAAAATGTACAGGTTAGAGGCACAGCCATGGGAGCGGCTTGTGCACCCTCCTATGCCAACCTCTTCCTGGGTTGGTGGGAAAGGGAGGTTGCATAGTTACATAGTAGATGAGGTTGAAAAAAGACTTCCGTCCATCAAGTTCAACCTATGCTAAATTAGACAACAGATATTTTATCATATATCTAAACAGGCATACCCCGGTTTAAGGACATTCACTTTAAGTACACTCGCGAGTAAGGACATATAACCCAATAGGCAAAAGGCAGTTCGCGCATGTGCCTGTCAGCACGTCCTGAACAGCAAAACTGGCTCCCTACCCGTATCGAAGCTGTGCGCAAGTGGGGAGACTATAGGGCCTGTTACAAATGCGTTATTTACATCAGTTATGCACATATGTGACGACTGCAGGACAGTACATGCATTGATAAGTGGAAAAAAGGTAGTGCTTCACTTTAAGTACATTTTCGCTTTACATACATGCTCTGGGCCCATTGCGTACGTTAATGCAGGGTATGTCTGTACTTATTGATCCAGAGGATGGCAAACAAAACCCCAGAGTCACATCATCCAATGATATCTCATAAGGGGAAAAATAAATTCCTTCCTGACTCCAAGAATTGGCGGATGAACATCCTTCCCATGTATACTTATTTGGTATATGTGGAAAAAAAGGTGATAGTGCGCAGCTAATAACTAGTGAACAACAAATATCAAGTGAACAGTGCACCGTGATTAAACAAACAATATTGTGGACCTTAGATGTGGGTCTTGCACTAATCGTGGGTCTGCAGCCTTTCTTGGGGGTGGCTCGACACCCCAGACACTAGACAAAAAACAAGAAAACAAGGCGCACAACGCACATAGTGTATTAAAGTAGAGAGAGAGGACACACACACAAGCACGAGACACACACACACAGCAAGAGAGAGGAAGTATATATACACACACACACACACATAACTAGTAAAACAAAAACACACGACACAACACAATCACTATATACACACACATCACTTATATAATATGGATACAGGCATACCCCGCATAACATACGCAATGGCGACCGGAGCATGTAGTAAAGCGAAAATGTACTTAAAGGAAGCAGTACCCTTTTTCCACTTCTCGATGCATGTTACGTACTTGCAATCGTCAGATAACGTGCATAACTGATGTAAATAACACATTGGTAAAAATGCTCTATAGTATCCCCGCTTCCGAGGCAACAGCTTCGTACAGGTGGGAGCGGTATTGCTGGGCAGGGCGCATTGCTGACAGGCGCATGCGGAACTGCCGTTGCCTATGGCGAACATGTACTTACTGCGCGAGTGTACTTAAAGTGAGTGTCCTTAAAAGCGGGGTATGGCCTGTACACACACCACACAAAACATCCATATTACACACATCACTATACACACACACACACAGCACGATATACAACACATCACGATATATAGAGACACACCACCACACACACAGCATAACACACACACACAAAAAAAAAACAATCACACACACACACACAGTCACTAGGATACACACCACATCACTATATATAATACACACACACACACACATCACTATACACACAAACACATCACTATATTTACACAACAACATAACTATATATATATACACACACACACACATCTGTGTCTGTGTGCAGAAGAGACGCCCGCCCCCCTCGCAAGCACCGGGAAACAGAAGCAGCCCGGAGCTTCTGGCCTGCCACTGCTCTGCTCTGCCCTCCAGGTTTCGCCGCACAGGCTTGAGGCCACCCAGTTTGCGCCACGATGGCCTGCGCACGTGACCTCGGCGCCCGGTCTGATGCCCATCACGCCGGAAAAAAAATAACAAGGAAGCCGCATCTGCCCGAACTGCACTTGCGGCATTATAAGCTTTACACGGCGATTAAAACGACCCCAGAATTGAGAGATTTTTACTGGTTTAAAAAGTTCGTCTTATATGCCGGAATATACGGTAAAACCCCCAGATTCCATGATGAAGTGAAAGGTATCACGAAATGATATGGTTTGGGGGACTTACTGAACACCAAATAAATTGCGAGGAGCATTGGCCAGTCATCCTCCCTAAACAATCAATGAACGGGATAGCGCACACACCGCCAGTGGACATCACTGAGCTGACAGCATGGAACAGCAAAGCCCAGCCAGAGTGGAAGAGAGACAGACTCAGCTAGGCAAATCTGGGACAACACAATTACACATAAAAATTGCGAAAATGTTTATTCTCAACACTTTGTGAGTGAATATTAATCATGTTTTGTTATAAAACATTGTCTTATGCTACGGAATTTGTGTATTCTCTTTTTCGCTTTTGATCTCTATAGTGCTGGTAAAGGGAGCGGAAACCTCAAATAGAGAGCTGGATCTGGATATGCCTGCAACATATGATGTCCAGGATTCTGGATTATTATTCAGATAAGGAACTATATCCTTTCAAGGAACTTTGTCATTGTATGACTATAGTGATGTTGACCTCTAATCGTTTATTTGTAGAGTGAACTTGGTTTATTTTTATGTGATTTTGATTGTGTTTTTTAGTTGAGTCACATAATATAGATTTTTTTATAAAGTAGAGATTGATTTATATCCCAAACACACTTATCACGCTAATTATATTATCTTTAAATCACTTTTTTTACGTGCATATTATTTTGTTATATCATGATCTTAAACCTAGGGTTAGCGAGCCTTGATATCCTGTAATCAATGTCCCATTTTCTTTCCAACAGAGGTGAAATGCTCCATTTTCAGAAAGGATATTGAATATAGTGCTACAATTGCTTGATACAGGAATACCCGGTTTAAGTACACTACACTTTAAGTACTTACGAGCGAGTAGTAACCATCTCGATCAATAGCAACGAGATCACGGCATGCGCCATGTCAGCAGTCCTGAACAGACAACTAATGGCTCCATACCTTTTACCGAAGCGTGCAAAGCGGGGCAGAATATAGAGCCTGTTACAAATCGTTATTTACAACCAGTTCTGCAAGTATATGAACGATTGCAGTACAGTACAGCATCGATAAGTGGGAAAAGTAGTGCTCACTTTAAGTACATTTTCGCTTACATACATGATCCTGGTTCCCAATTGGTAAGTTAGGTGGGGTATGCCTGTACTCTTTTGTATAAGTATTCTATGAAACACTTATCCAATTATCCTATTACATATTTGATTGTGGGTCTGTGTGGCTGACCCCAGAAACAATATTCTGTACTTCGGTACATTTCATGATATGAGTGCTCGGGAACTTTAACCTGTTTCAGTGATTCTTGGATGAAACACACTGATTATTATAATTACAGTATCTGTACGTCATCGGTCATGTAGTGCTGGTTTCGTAGTTATGTACATGTGGGTTGCTTGCATTACTGATGCTTTTGTACGTGTTTTTAACTTTATGTTGGTATTTTTGTATTTGTGCTAGGTAATACATTTCACTGATTTTTCAGATATACGAGTGCCTTCCATTTATGAGGTTTTTGGTCCCGTCTTTTGGTGGACAAGTCTCTTCTGTTTGTAACATTGAAACATCAGCAAGTGTATTCTATAGACAAAGGATTAGTCTGCCTTGAAAGCTAGTAAATTGATGTGCTTAATATGTTTTTTATTTTCCCTTTTATGTCAAGTATAAATTTTTAAAGCATATTGTTATTATAAACCATCAAGTAACATCAATATTGTTTCCAAATAGACATAATGCCAGGACAATTAGAAAACACTACACCTTCTGACATTTTCTGTTGCATCATTATAATTTAGTACTTGAACGTTTATTGAAAGAAGAGAGACTGTAAGGTTTCAATAGTTACTCTACAATATTATTCTATTAAGATCTCTCATGTGGAAGCTAATAAAAAACAAAACACGCTTGTACCTGTAATGATTGTTTTTAATAGTTGTAGAAAAATTAGTGGAAACTAAGGTTCCCTTTATTGAAAATAATTCAGCTTGCAACAAAAAATAGGTAGCGCAGCACTTTCATATTAAGATCTAGACGTTTTAGTTGGAAACTCTGCATGGTAATCATAATTTGAAAATAATAGGCCAGCAGATCAACTTTTTAATGTACACATCAATGTCTTGGCATGGCTTGGTTTTTATATGCAGCCAGAGAGTCACCTGCCATATTATTGATTTGCTGCCATTGTTCCTAATGCTCACTCTAAGTCTTTGTTAAGGTTCATTATTATAAAGCATGAGAACAAATAAATGGATAATTCATTCTGCACTGCATAGGTTGCAGTCAGAGCGTCAGGTTTCTTATTCTTTAGATCTGAAAAATGGTCTACTCTCTTTACTAGTTGAATATTTTTCACATTACGCTAAAAAAAAAAAGTTTCAAACAGTAATGGCCTTACTTTTTGGCCCATCCTCTAGGGATTAGAAGTTAAAAACACATAATTCTGCAAAATGTATATGCTATATTCCTCCCAAAATATTATATTTCCAGACATACGTATCTGTGGGGATGAAGCCGATCCCTCCCTGTGCAGTATGGATTTATGACTTAAGTGTTAAATGGTCCATGAATGTTAGTAATGTAAGAGATTAGTGTGTTGCACATGCTCCGATGCACAATGAGCAGAAAGACATCAAAAAATCCCACGGATCCCACCAAATTTGGGAGAGCAAAACCCCAACTGGACCGGTACATCGAAAGACTTAGGCCAGAGCCAAAATCCACATGCTGGCAAAGTAAAGACAACAAACGTATAATCTGACACCAATTTCAGAGGAGAAGCCATAGAATTGGAGAGGCACCAACCACAACATACCAATCAAACCTGCGGACACAGTACTTTTTGTTAACCCCTTGAATTTAAAGCTGAAAGTCTGCACTTCAAGTATGCATTTCGGTTGTTTCATTTCAAATCCATGTGGTGGCATACAGAGCCAAAATTTTGAAAATTGTGTCAGTGTCCAATTATTCCGGACCTAACTGTATATAAAATAGTCAATAAAATACTGTAGGAAGAACCCCAATTCAATATACAATCATTTTACTGTGATTCACGGTAATTTATATATACAGTACCCACGCAGTACAAGAGATACATGATCATAATAAAAAAAAATAAAAAACAGAAAAGAGTCATTCATAAAATTCGAAACAAATGGAAAAATGTTGTAAATTTTGTAACTTTTGTTGCACCTTAGTTAAAAGATAATGTGCCAGGACATTCGGTAGTGTGTGTGATAGCTGTGGAGGGGCTCATGCTCAGGTTCAATGAGGTCCTAGTTACAGGAGAACATTACTCTCAATAAAGGGTAAAAGAAAAAAACACAAACATCTGTTGCCACAATAAATAATTAGGGTCCACCAAGCTTAGTTTTACACTACTGTACTAGCTCATGTAATCTGATACTATAGCGATGCTCAAGCGAGTTTTTTTTACCACAAGAATGACTGACATCACAGTCAACTGGATTGACCTTGTATTGAAAACTGCCAGACCAGGATAAGGATGAAAATACCTCACCGGACAACCCATGTGGACTGCGACTATGATGAGGCACACAAATGTTCTGCAAAGAAGGGCTTATATATTCCTATTTACCTACACGTACAAAGGCAACTCAGGAATTAAAGTAATACACACACTAAACTATTTAAAATGGGAAAACATAGATCAACTTGTTAAAACTGTATCCTTTAACACAGTACAAAGGTCAATGGTCTACAAATCCTTTATTTATGCAATACCTGGCTGTCTTCCAGCCACTGCGCTTATCTCCCCCACTCCACTTTCTTGCAGCTCATCTAGATGTCCTCCTGTTGAGTGCAGCTTTCCCCCAGAGATGCTAACTTTTTGGATAATCATTGCAGTTTCCCCTGGATTTGCCATGTTCCTCCTCCACAAGGCTAGGCTCCAGTGGACCCTTTCCGCTCTCTAATTTAAGCTCCAACCTCAAAAACACTCTCATTGCATAATCCTATAGAAGCCATTGTTATGTACCACAAAGTAGTAAAGAAACGGGGGTTGCAACTCTCTCCCACGAGCTATGAAAGGAGCATTAGGATATAATCATTAAGAGTATCATATATACAAAAAGAGATTAGGTGTCATTGGGACCTCAGAATCCTGCAGTCTCGCTTAATAAGCTGGCAGCTGTGCCAGATATAAACGTTTTCCTCTCCTCTTCTAGGTTCATAAAGTTTGTTGTGCGTTCCCTACCCTCTTATACCCCCTATTCTTTCTTCTGATTCTTGTGTTGTTTTTTTCCCTCTTTCTACTTTCTTTCCTCACTTGTTTCACATGCCTACCTTGCCTTCAAAACAAGTAGTAAGAAGTAAGATAAAAATAAAAAAGAAAGAAAACAATGGTGCAGATCCAGTTTCAAAGATTTATAAAGGATGATTTGGACAATAATGTGCATACTCACACTTCCAAGTTTCTTTACAGGCTTTGTATCAATAATAAACGAGGGATCCTTCCACGGGGTATAGTGGCACAGATGCTTCATATATGCACCTTTGATTAGCATTCATTATATATCCTAAGGGACCTATTCTATTAAATAACTTCATTATTAATAAAATAAAAACACACATTCAAAATACTTATTTTTCTTAAATAATTCAGCTTTTTGTAGACTTACTTTCTAATTATTGGAGACAACTTTACTATATGTGTCTCCCTTGACACCTGTGCCCCCCATGCACCGTTTGAGTTACACACAATACAGGCCCGCCGTATTTGAAAGGAAGTTATATTGTCCCGCACAAGGCTTTCCCCTAATTCTACACACCGCACCCACCCCCAATAATTGTACCTGACTTACAGTAGTTAGTCAGTTTGCTAACTAGTAGCTTTACTCCCTTTACAAGGTTTTATCAGGGGGAACTACATTAGAGCTTCTTACCAGTTACACACATTCCAATCAAGAGAATACAAGCGTTCCATCACTATTTTATTATTGATTCCATTTGTTCATTTATTAAAAACAGCCCCATTTAATCACTGAATTTAACGTCATGATACTGTATAATTAATATGTATCATCTATGTGTATACAATTTTGTCTGGTGTTCTTGCATTACAATACAGCATACACTATCTTATATTTGGGTGTAAGTTAGTCAGTTATAGAGTATTTAAAATCCAGGCGCGTGCACCCCCTAGGCTGCCACAAATGATTATTTCTGCCTTATCTCTATAACTAAGTCATTGAACCTAATGACGGAACCCTAATGTCCCGACCCCCCCCACAATTCCGCCGCACCCACGAGCCCAACCAAACACCCACACACCCCTACTTTCTAGGCCCACCAACAGAGACCATAACAGTGTGAGCTGATCTCAAAACCAGCTGAAGGGCTAGCCACACACTGTCTACTATCAGCCCACCAAACTTCCAAAATCTTTATATTTGGTGAGTGTAAACCTTGAAAGCACTTAAAGCACAAGTAATAATGTGTACTGACCGGTCTCCCCACTGACAGCTACTCAGCCAGTGACATTAAATAAAAAGATGAACAGAAAATGGGTACCTCACTACAGCAACCCAAGGATAGCATGAAAATGGTGCCACCTAACAGCTGCCTCTAGGAATTAAAGTTATAACTGCAGGTTGAATGCACAAACAGTATTATTATTGTAGACAAATATCTTGATACGATCTGGATGTTATAATTTATCTATTGACCAGACCTATGCTGCGTTTCATTTTCTACTGTTGACAGGGAGCATGATAATCATCTGTATGTATCTATTTTATTAAGTGGATGGGTGTCTCTTTCAAGGTTACTGTACCTCTGAAGAACCAACCTGTGGATTTAAGCTTTTTAACATTTCAATGCACTTATCCATCAAGTCTATAACCAGAGTCATTGTTTGTTCTGCAAATTACAAAATATACAGGGCTGTCGATTCATGCTTATCATTGTTGCTTAACTTACACTAAGTACTAGGGTCTATAAAAATAACTAGTACTGCACCCATTGTGGTTGATCGCCGTCAGATAAATGCATTACTTTTTAACTCACTTAGGTTTAATACATCAGTGATACATGTGTAATCCTCTATTGCAGAACATTGGAGGTCCTTTCTCCTCTTTTTATTGTATATGTAATTTAAAGTTTTTTCCAGGTCGTTTTCATCTCAGGGGTATTTCACCCACGGAAAAGGATTATCTTTGTTCGTCTCTCTTCAAATTCTAAGAGCATATTAACAAAACATACGTTTTCTGACACACACAGTAAAAACACAGGTGAAGAAACCGCACATAAAGCAGATTGCCAGAGAGCAAATACTATTAGAAAGTGAGGCTTATGTAACTTAGTTAGACCCTCAACCTTTTAAAGGATAAAAAAACGTGTCCATATTTAAAACCAGTTCTGTATAAGGCACTTTGGTGCTGGAATACATCTAGTTTATTCAACATAAATGGACTGCAAGGTCTCCTTAACGTGCCCGAAGTTGTCTTATAGAATGAAGGTTTTTGCCTTTTAGATTTCTTCTTAGATTCCGAAGAGGGTAAAGTGATTTGTTATGTGTGTGTTATGAGCACTCAATTGAGAATTAAAACTCAAAACCGAGTGTATGGTTGTTGGTTCTGTGACTTTTGTTCTGACAGCCATTCCTACCATAGGTGGTTCCGTTACCTGAGGCTTATCAACTCTATATAGTTGGTATTAGAAAGTGAGGGACGTGTATCTTATTTAAAATAACTTGCATAGAATTACATATTCTCCCAAGCCCGCTCCTTATTTTGCTGTCTTTTTCAAACTTCAGGTAGGTAATGTCTCCCTAATTGATTTTGGGAGAAGTGTGATGGGGATATATATATATATATTACTATCTATATGATTATATATATAGTATACTAATATCTATATCTGTCTTTTGTACAAATGCAAACTTGCTGGTACCTGTATGTGAAATCAGGCTCAGACTGGCAATTTTGCCAGGGTTCTTTCTGGGGACAGGTACAGGATTGGCGTTCCCCAGGTTTCCTGATGGTCAGACTATCCCACGGGCTAAACAGTAACAACACGCCCAAGTGAACACTGGTGCTGGTGCGGTCGCTGTTGGCCGGTTGCTGGACCCTTGTTGATTGGGTTGTATGAATTTTATATGGGTTAAACCCGACCTTTATTCTTGTGGAACATTGCCAGTGTCAAACATACGTGAAATTCTGGGCACCCACCCCAAATTACACCGTTGTATCTCCACAGGAGGGGCAATCGTGGAAAAAAAACACTGGCTCACTTAAGGTTTTCTAATCGCATGCTTCCACCCCCACAATGTCGGTAACACTGTTAAAATCAAAGCTCGAAATGAAAAAAATCATATTTATTCTGCAAACAGGTCGCCATGTTATCTCAGTCAGCTAATTGCAGAAACCTATTAAAAATGCATAACTACAGAAGGTTTTATAAACGTGCGTGTGTGGCACATTAGGTTCCAGCCCGTCAGCGCAATTGTGCAGGGATACTGTAGGTATGCGAAGAAAAAAGCACAGTCTTTGAGTTTTTATAAGTTTTTATTATGGAACGCATAAATTTGATAACGTCTTCAAGTCAATCACAATGGACCCTGTGGTAGACTTGGTTTGTACTACCCGTATCTGGTTTTAAACAACCTGCAAATTTACATAATGAGAGCTAGATGAGTTCCATCTATAAACAGGGCATCCAAAACAAATGGTTTATGAAAAGGTTAATAATAGGACAATAGATAATACCCAGTTCCTGATAAGTAGGGCTAATGCAAAGCAGAGGTGTGAAGTAATGATGAGATAAGTAAACCTCAGTTACGGTGGACAATATGAACCTGTATATGTTGAATGACAAGAAAGGGGTCACAGGATTTGAATGGCCCATCTAAAACAACAACACCAGAGAGTTCTTCCCTAGACATAAGACCCAGCAGGTACAACAAAAAATACTCACATATGGTAGCTGCTGAAATGTCCTCTTAACTGACTGCGTGTATCACCGTGTGAGACTGATTGTGTAGAGAAGGATCCAATTGTGAAGTCACGTGCGACAGCCAGTACTGGTGAAAAATTGCAATGGGCAGCCACTACCAAAATGAATTAAAAGTAATTTATTGAGTGGTTAAACCAGGGTAAGAGAGGAAAAGAAAAAAAAAAAAAAAAATTAGATACAAAAAACCCCCGACCCTTCCACCCCCCCACCCCCCCCACCCCCACCTCCCCCTCCCCCGACCCACACAAAAAAACCAATACACACCAACCCAACCCAAGAGAAGCAGGTTAGCACTCCTGAGAAGCTATATCTGTTAAAGCATGAGTTGGATGAGCTCCCTCTGTTTCAGGACCTTATTAGACAATTGAGTACGTTATAGGGTGTTTATATGGCTCAATCTTCTGGTGTTTATTTGTAACAACAGCGTCCCTTATTAGTGAGCTACATCCCGGGACTGCAACCCAGTACTGTCTTCTATCACGTTTATGTTAGGGTCCCCCCTACAAGTATCTGATTATTCAATTCATTCATTTATACTACTGTTGGGGTCTTAGCATTACGAGTCACATGGTCCTGCGCATGCACTGACACTAAACTTGGACAATAATGGCAACCATTTAGATGAAAAACATATATATATCCACAAACGATGTTATAGCAGTCTTCCAATCAAAATCAAGTAGATTAACTCTTACACATTCTTGCACAGGTACCAAATTTATTTCAGGCACAGCATAGAGACAGCCAATATTCAGGTACCTAACATGGACTTCTTCATATGATATAACAGATCCAAACATACATAAAATCAACAAACAACTTTTGGGCAACCACATCTGCAGATATGAATTTTCTCATATACAATTATTATTGCATAAGAATAGCTACATGTTTCAAAGAGAGTTGACAGTGTCCCACCACAGAATTAGAGGTATAATATCGTATTGCGAGTGACAAATAGTAAAATAGAAGTTTATTATGGATTCATTCTGTCCCAAAGCTTCAATTGTAAAACATATTTCTTTAACTTCAACGGCATCTTTTTTAACATGTAATCAAACCACAATTGCAGTGATAGCATGCCTTTCTCATATTTACTGAGGATTTTGAGCATTAATGAATGCATAGTGTAAAGCGCATGAACAATTTGTACTGTTTAGGTATGTGAAATAGGGGACATGTACGGCGACCAGATTGTTGCAGTATGAACAGAAACTCTTTTATTTCAAAGCAATACAAAAATATTTTTTTAGATGAGCAACAGAGTTAGCTTTATTAGCATAAAATAAACATCCAACAGAACTATACACTATTTCATGTAGGGTATAATCACCGCACACTTTAACCCTTGGGAGAGGAGTTACAACCATAACAGCGGTTTATGGACAGCCATTTGGTAGAGGGAGGTTTGTACATAACAAGCACGTTAGGTTGTGCACAGTGCTGATAACAGGGATCTTAAAGCTTACAGTTGTGCAGTGGTCATCTATTCAGAATTCCACAAGGGAATTTGGCACTGTTTTCCAATCAAACCGGTTTCAGAGGCATCCCTGAAGGGTTCCAGTCATTGTCCTGCTACAAATGGTATCAAATACGAAGAATTTACAATGCATTTGATCTTGTAGATGGGGATCCACAGAATTTCATGAATATATTTATGAGAGTTCTTAACAAAACCCCCATGTTACAATCCACTGATCTATGCGCATCCAACTACAACCAGAATGGAGCAGTCTCATCCGTAAACCGTTTTATCACTGTGCTGCCTTGTCACCTGAGCGCAGTCTCCAGCAGATCCAAAACTTGCTGATTCAGTGTTCTTGGAACATCAACCTAGGTCTTGCTCCCAGTCAAAGCACAATCACTTGAAAACCCGAACTTAACTACAGTAGCTTTGAATACAAAATAGTTTTGAATGTAAATATTATAATGAAAATTCCTCATCACAGTGTCAGTATTTTTTTAAATACATTCATAGTATCAAATAATACCAAATGTCACAACGATGCCTTTCATGTGCTACAGACCAAATGTAGCTGAAGTCCATTCCTGTGCTTAGTAAATCATGTAAGACATTGTAAAACATGAAGGATCATTGTTGATATGTCGTGATGACTTAATGTAGCATACAATTGAAATTCTTTCCTTATGCATGAGTGTTTTGCAACATCTGTGCCAAAGTAATATTAATTATTTGCATACTGTATTTTATACAACCAAATAATGTACAGTATTTGTCTCAAGCCAGTAAGAAGAGGAATTGCCGGTATTTACATTCAGATAGATTCAGTAACTGATTGTCTTACTTCCTTGATGTTTGGAGGGGCAACTGGGCAGGGCCAGGGGAGTAAAATCTGAGCCCCCACCATGGATCTCTGTGGTTTCAGTTTACTTTTCGAACTCCTTCTTGTTGGGCCCAAAGTACAAAACGAAGCAAACAAATTGGTTTTTATTTGTCTGAAAAACTCAGCAGGGACAACACAAACAAGCAATTTACTCCTGTCTTTTGCAACAGGCCTCTCGCAGTGATACTTCACTGCATGCTCTGTATCCAAATTCGTTTGAGATCTTAAAAAAAATAAATCCAACCCCTCTGTGAACTGTTAGGAATAGATTTATATTTAGATTAGGCTTGATATCACCACCACAAAACACAGTAAAGACAGGGGGCTAGATATCCAATCTAATCCAAGATCAGTAAACAATCAAGGATTACTGATCTTTGATTAAAGACTTAGAATCCCCCCATATAAACTCGTATAGTCCTATGTTCTGACAACATACATACATGTAGTACATTGTAAATGTTATAATCTGCATTATTGGGTTCTCTGAGACGTGCAAAGGAAGGGCAAGACTGAGTGGGCTCTACGCCTCCTTCTCTATTTGCATCCAATTGGCCCGTTAGGGATTTCCGCTTTGGCTCGTCCGGAGCTGCCGTTGATAACAATACGTGCATTTGCTGGCGGCGACGACGATTCGCTCGTAACAATTTTCTCTAACATGGTGGGAGCTCTGCCACAAGTAGAGTGACTCGTCCGAACCGTCACCTCCTATACCCGAGCGCTAACTCGAAACTTCCGCTCTTCTGTCCAGCTGTGTTTCCGGAGACTTGTGTCGAATCACAACTTTATCTCAAAGCTGCGATTTTTTGGCTCGTTACTTTCAATAATTTCATCTCTGATGTCTGGATTCATCATTTATCACTAAAGTGGATCTCTTAGCTCGCGGTGTTTCAAGATTAAGGAGCAGACAATTGATTCGGTGGCTTTAAACAGCCATTGTTTTCTCTGATTCGCTTTCCTTTCTTATTTGGAGACTCTACTTTCCTCACTTCTGGTTCATTTGGCAGTCTGAGAACCCATTCTGAGCCATTTCCTACGGACCCAATCTAGTGCACAGAATATTCATTCAACCTGATGTAAAAGATTCCTCTCTTCTCCTCTATCTCCTTCGTCTACTTGACCATAATAATGACCTAACTGTATTACTTCCGGTACCCTCCACTATTCACTCCTGTAAGCTAGGTCGATTCCCCGGCAGTACCTACTTCTCTACTGAACCAGGTACCGCCGACTACGCACATCATCTTCCTCCCCTTTCCGTCACTCCGCGCAATCCTTAATATACTCCCTAACCCACTCTCTATCACTAGTGCACCAGGTCAAATTTTAAAGGTCCAGATATCAACACTAGGATGTGCTGGTGTGCCTATCATCGTAAGGGGAGTCGATCTCTCCATTTACAAACAATCCAAGAAATCAGACTCGATTCGCAAACTCACGATTTGGAAACAAGGGAGAATTCCTCGGCGAGTCCGAATTCAGCCGAGTTTCCCCCGTAAAAACCCGCATACGAGCACCGGGTGCATATTGTGTCTAGCATGCAACACTCAATTGTTGCCAAGTGCGTAACCATGACTTATCTCTGAATTTGTATGCCCCCAAGTGGTGAGCATTGCTAATTATCATCCTCATGAGCATTCCACTCCTTCTCTTAGTTGGTGGCTTGTACTGCAAATCGTTATCCAAACAATGCTCTTAGTTATGGACCTATCTATATTATGTGCATCATGTAGGAATAGTTGGATCTCTATACTTATCGGTTAGTAATTCCTGCTTTTAAATGTCTTGGCCATTAGGGGAATTACGACCTACTAGTTATGGCTATTTGGTCATGCATCACACAATATGCACATTCTCTCCTGTTAGCATTGGCTTCCAATGCACACCTCGGCAAGCTCAGTAATGCTTGAATGCAATATGTATATAGGTGTTTATCAGACCCATACTCCGACAATATATACCTGGACAATCCTTCACTCAGCACCCAATCATGTCTGCAACTTGCTTAATCTCCTCATATAAAGATCCGACTAAATTTTTCTGTTTCTCCGGTCAATCAGCAAACGTTCACAGCCATACTCAGTGCCCCAGAATGCATACGTCAAACTAATGTTCCAGTCCCCATTCCCACTTTGCCTGGATGGGGCTTAGTAAAGGGAGACAGTATCTTTTTGTTAAAAATTGGCCATCCCCATATCTATAATTAAGACATCCCACATCACGACATAAGACACGAATTTGACTTCTTTGAATTCGAGCTTTCCGACCAATGATTTCTATTTGGTTTTTTAAAACGCTATGAAGCAGCACGTAGATCCTCACAATGGATGAAGTTTTCTCCTATTGGATCAATTGGGAATCTACTAGACCAAATTTGCCAGCTATACTATTGGCAATCTGTTACATGCCAACTGTGTTTAGCAGCACCACTCTTAGTGACGAACTTTGAGTATTAGTTTTGTTGTAAACTTCATGTCTATTTTTGCTATTTGCTTGTGCATTCAGGAAGGGGATACGATCTAAGGTATGTTACTTCTTACTGTTATATTTCACACAAAATATTCGCTGAACAACCACATGTATGCTGGCTTACCAGCACCTGGAAATGAAATTTTTGACTTAGAAGTGTAATAGACTGATGTTGCTTAAGATTATATTAATTATCGAATCTAGCATCCCATTATTACTCACTATGTTCTACACATATTAGGTGATACTTTACTCTTTTACAACAACGTAGCACTCGTCTTAATGTAGTCTCCAGTTCAGGCTAACTGTGTACATGTCAGTAAGAGTCAGCCATGTGTTTTAACTAAAACCTTGGAACCATACCTTCCATCACCAGTTTTAGTGAACAACCCCCTACCTATAACACAGCATTAACCTCTTTCACTTGCTTTAGATTCGTATGGTACTCACAGTTTCCTAATTAAGATTATGGTTACTTAAACTTCTGATAGTATTCATATGGCATATGCAATCTGTGGTTGCCTTTTGGCGATCTTTGGTGTAGCTAATCAGCAGAGAGCGTGCTGCTAATCATAGCCATATGTGAAATATTTTTTAGTTAACTCGGCTATCAGAACAAGTGGTAGTAAGAGTTGAAATGCCCTTACTAGCATTTTCTGTGAAAAGATCGATAATAACGAAACATGTTGTCCATTAACATTTCACGCAATCTAAGAGGTGGCAGTGCCTCAGATATCGCGATTGAAATCAATAGTTTATTTATTTAAGGGTATTCTTGCCAAAGGATAATTAGGTGAGTTTTCAGCATAAGAGTAAACGGGCTACCCTTAACCCGTCAACAGTAGCTGTAACCTTCTGATACCATGGAGTTTACCACTGCAATGGAGATTATGTAGATACGCATCTCAACGTAGCGAAAGTATGCTATTAAAACTTCATGATAAGGTGCATGTAATGCTATATAGGCCCATTTTAAGGATAGTTGAGTGGTAGCATTCACAACAGCTTCGAGTAACTGCCGTTATGCCAAAATAGCTTGGAAGAGATACTCTGCAAACAAGGTGGTACAGTGAAATGCAATCATTTAAAATTCTTAAAACTCATTCCTTCTCGATAGGTGGATCGACGATGCTACAATTTTTTTTCGTGGTAAATCTGTCCGTTATGTTGCCATCATATATGTGCTATCAACTGAAATAATTCAGTTGTATATGCAGAGATGAGAGGCCCAAGCTTAGACCGCCTATGCGAACTATCGATCTACAGAATTACATTTAGAAATCGCATCTAACTAATATAACGACGCATATGCGGTATTCGCAACCTATAAATGTCTACAAACCAGTTGTACCAACAGTTCTATTATTAACCAAATCCATAAAAACCCCACTACTCACAGGGAGACTCGATTGTGTTGGTCATGGGAGGGTTGTAGCCTGCTGTAAATTTATTGATCTTTTCTGGCCTCTCTTTAACACTTAACCTCATACCTGAGGGACACAATGGATGTGCTGTCTAGATAGACGCACACGTCGATGAGAACCTACCATCCTGTGCGACCTGTTGATGTAGAATCCTCTATACAGCTTTTCCCATTGTGTTGATCTGGAAAGGCTCGTCAAATTACTTTTTTATCTATGCAAAATATATGTCAGTTGATTTGTTAATTTTATTATGGATTTACGTAAATTTATATTAACTCACAATTATTTTGTGTTTAAAATAATAAAAAATGTAGCAGATGTTAGAGGCACAGTCCATGGAGCGGCTTGTGGCAACCCGCCTATGCCACCTCTTCCTTGGTTGTGTGGGAAAGGGACTGGTTGCCTAATTACATAGTAGATGAAGTTAAAAAGACTTCCGTCCATCAGTTCAAAACTATGCTAATTAGCACAAACAGCACTAGTTTATAAATATCTAAACGGCATACCCGGTTTAGGGACATTCACTTTAAAGTACACTCCGCGGAGTAAGGACATATAAACACCAATAGCAAAGCAGTTCCGGCATGTGGACCTGTCAGCACGTCGCTGAAACAACAGCAACAAACTGGTCCCTACCCTATCGAAAGCCTTTGTGCGGGCAGGGGGGAGACTAATAGGGCCTGTTACAAATGCGTATTACATCAGTTAGCACATATGTGCACGACTGCAGGACAGTACATGCATTGATAAGTGGAAAAAAGGTTAGCTGCCTTCACTTTAAGGTACATTTCGCTTTACATACATGCTCGGACCATGGCGTCCGGTTAAGCAGGGTTATGTCTGTTTTATATTTGATCCGAGGATGGCAAACAAACCCCAAGTCATCTCATCCAATGATACCTCATAAGGGGAAAAATAAATTCCTTCCTGACTCCAAGAATTGGCGAATTGAACATCCGTCCCATGGTATACTTGATTGGTATATGTGGAAAAAAAGTGTGATAGTGCTCAGCTAATAACTAGTGAACAAACAACTATCACGTGAACAGTGCACCGTGATTAAACATCAACAATATTGTGACCTTAATGTGGGTTCTTGCCTAATCGGGGGTCTGCAGCCTTTCTTGGGGTGGCTTCGACACCCCATACATAGACAAAAAACAAGAAAACAAGGCGCACAACGCACATGTTGTATTAAGTATAAAATGTGACTTTATGGTTAAAAATAAATAGTTTGCGTACATCAAGTAGGGAATAAACAGAGCATTGGATATATGGTTTATCCACACCAGAGATGATAACGCTGTGCGACACCCTCAGTGGATCTCAGATTCACTGGGTCAGCAGACGTATCATCAGTCTCTTCCTCCAGCGTCCTCTGTTGGGGGATGGTAGATGATGAGTACTTGTAGAGAGACCCCACAGCATACAGCTCACAGGTAAGTAAAGACGCCGTAGGATTCAGCCTCATGGAACACTGCAGCATTTGCCGCCACATCCTCGTTTGGGCGTCGGCGATGACGTCACTGGTCGCACCTCCGTTCCGCAATGCTTCTCATGGAACGCCAGCGTTGTGCGTAATCCAAAGTGTAAGGCAGCGGGAGAGATAATTCGCCAGGCAAATAAACAGTGTCCAAATAATGTCCAGAATCACAAAGGATGGGGGGAAGAGAGAAGAGCATAGACACCTCTATCAACGCGTTTGTACACTGGGTTACTTTTCAGGAATGTATGCATAGTGAAGGGCATGTCACATATATAATACTACACTTCACCCAATCACAAATGCGGGTCTTTATATTGCCACATCATTAATTTCAGGTGCAGCGATAATGCTCTTGATTAGTGTATACTCTGTCTCACAACACATATTACACAAACATTGTATAAAATTCATTTAATCTAAAACAGATTTAATTCAAGTACATAATCGGCGCATTGAAAAAGTAGAGCTTCTGGAAAAGAAGAACAGCCATAATTAGATACAGAGCAATAGCAATCTATAAAAAGAATGGATGTCATTTTAAACACACAGAAATTCAGAGACTAAAAAGTGACCAGATATCAATGTCTTCATTTAACCCCTTAGGCTCAATGAATTCTCTTTCTAGATCCAAAAAGTTTTGTTGTGAGAGACTTTTAATACCTGTCACTCCCCTTCTTTCTTTGGGGACCACTTTATAATCCCTTAATTGCCAACTAGAGGATCTTTATTCGTGATAAAGTGCATAGTGACGGGAAAGACTATGTTTGTTCAAACCTATTTTAAATTTCTAATGTGTTGCACTGGATTCTAAGTTTCAGGCATCGTTTTGGGCGGCCAATATATTGCAGGAGCGCAATCACAATAATCAGGATATACCACATGTGGAATTGCAATTAAAAGTATCAATACACGAAACTCTCACCGGTGACAATGTTGAATGTTTTTCTCTCTGGATGGAGAATTTGCATTGGAACATTCCACACTGATAGTTACCTATAGGTTTATCTCCAAGCCAAGTTAGTGGCTTGGCGTGGGTATGACCCACATCACTGGGGGCAATGGTTTTTGAGATTTTGGCCCTTCTGTATATAAACTTAGGAACTTTTGTGAAATGGTCATTTAAAATCGGGATTCAGTGGCCATAAAATTGCCCAGGGCCGTTGTACAATTCGTTCAATTTTTTTATTCATTGAATTGTAAGTTGTTAATAAAAGGCACTTCAATTAGATTATCCTGGGAGGACTTACTTCTTTAGCTTTTGGTTTTAACATAAGTTGCCTATCCATATTCGGAATATATTTAGGTCTCTAGTCAGATTAGCATTTGAATATCCCCTCTCAAGGAACTTATCAAAAAGTATTTTTGATTGTGTCTCAAAATCATGGTTCCACTACAGTTTCTTTTGTGCGAATAAATTGGCCCTTGGGAATGTTCGCAATCCACGATTTTTTGTGGTTGCTGCCTTGCCATGTAATATGATTATTGGCATCAATTTCTTTGAAAAAGAACTTGGTGGAAACATTCCCATTGCCAATGCAGTCAATTGTAGATTCTAAAAAATTGATCTTAGTGGATTCGACACAAGTGTAAAGATTAGTTTCCTATCGTTGGAATTCAAATATGTCAGGAAGGTACAAATGGAAGAAGATCATCCCCCTCCCATACACATAGTATATCGTCGATTATAGCGACGCCAGACGATTACTTGTCTGCTGAAGGGTTGTATTCCAGATGTTTCTGATCCTCCCACTGACCCATATAAGTTTGCGAAGCTGGGGGCGAATCTTGTTCCCATTGCAGTTCGCAAACCTGTAAAAAGAATTCAGATAAAAACAGAAAATAATTATGGGTCAGTATATAACTCAATTGATTTCAAGATAAATTCTAGTTGAGATGATGCAATTATTATCTGATCTAAATAGTATTGAATTGCCTGTTAGACCTTTATCAGTGGAATGTGAGTGTATAATGCTGCACATCACATGTAATCCATTTGTAAGTATTTCCATTCAAAATCCTGAAAAGTCAGGAGAACAGGAAGAAGTATCTTTCAAATAGGATGGACATTGGCTTACATAGTGTTGCAGGAAGAATCTACGTTTGCGAAAGATTCGCAGTAAGGGATCTATTCCCGAAATAATGGGACGACCTGTGGTGGTTAGTTGTTCTTATGAAACTTTGGGGCAAATGATAAAAAAATGGGATTTGGGGAATCTCTGATAAAAAATCAAATTCAGCTTTAGTTATAGCAGTATTATTATAGGCTTCATCCAACAACCCCTTTAAAAGGGTGATGTAATCATGTAGGACTTTATCCAATGTTTTATAAAAGGACAAATCATAAAGGAGGCGGTGGGCCTCCTTTCGTAATCAATACGATTTTGGAGGACCACTCCGCCTCCTTATCAGCCTGTCTGATTATCAGATCATTGTTGTTTTTTAAACATTTCAAAGCTAAGTTCTCTTTAGATTCAAGTTTGTTGAGATCCCCTATATTGATGAGCTATTTCATGAAAAGATGGGAACGTTATATTAGATGAGTTTTCTATAGAACCTATGCGTTTAATAATATTTTTGAACGCACAAAGTCCATTTCACTCATCGAAAAAGAAATACTTAAAGAGATAAAACCTAGAACCAATAGTGAGTGACAAGATTGTTCTAAAATTGAAGTAGAACTTCTTGCCAAATAGAAAGCACAGGAGAAGAGATAGTCAAAACAAAAACACGAAAATTTCTAAGAGATAAAGCGATTATGACAATGGGGAGAGAAGAGAATGGGCCAAAAAAGGTGAAAGAGTGTGAGTGATAGATAAAATCTATATCCCTAATCACCGGTGCAGAGAGGACCAACATACATCTGGTAATGAGGACTCCGGTAGGAGTAGGCCCCCCAGACACCGTGTTGGTCAATCATAGGAAACAAGATCATCATCAAAAAGATTAGAGATAGAAAAGATGATCATAAATATGCTAACAATAACACCTAGGCAGACAAATAACACAGATAAATATAGGACAACAATCCTATACCTCTTTCCCCCAGAGACAGATTCAGAACCAAGAAACATGATAAGTAATGAAACTATAAGACCTATAATGAGGCCCCCTCCAGGTCTCGTTTTTTAGAATTACTGAAGGCAGATTCTCCCGCCCGAAAGAGAAAAAGAAGGAGAACGAAAGAAAAGAACAACTAATAAGCCAGCGAAAAAAAAACCAAAGTAAAAAGATCATTACCAGACGAGGAACGAGAGCAGGATCCAGGTCAAGAGAAGGGACTCAAGTGTAGACATGGGATCTCCCTAGACAAAGGCATTTTCAATTATCTACAGTAATTCTGACAAAAGATCAGAAAACTGTGCTGAATAGGGGCCTTATTCTCCAGGTCAAGTGGTCCTAAAGACAGGTTCCAACTATACACTGACCTACACAAATTTTGTGAGAAATATGACCCTGAAACGGCATTTTATAAAAACAAAGCGAAATTCCACAGTGACAAATGTAATTGGTGTAACACCAGCTCCAAATGATATAGAAGAAAATGAATAGTCTGGTTATGTAAACACAACCACCTTAGACTAATGGTCAAAATTATCTGCACAATATAAAGGGAACCACCCTCAGTGACACTTTTTTCAATGTATGGGTTGTAAGGATTTTTTAACAGATGCGTTACAAGATTTCAATATAGGGGATCTCAGACACAACTTGAATTCTAAAGAGAACTTAGCTTTGAAATGTTTAAAAAACAACAATGATCTGATAATCAGACAGGCTGATAAGGGAGGCGGAGTGGTCCTCCAAAATCGTATTGATTACGAAAAGGAGGCCCACCGCCTCCTTTATGATTTGTCCTTTTATAAAACATTGGATAAAGATCCTACAAATGATTACATCACCCTTTTAAAGGGGTTGTTGGATGAAGCCTATAATAATACTGCTATAACTAAAGCTGAATTTGATTTTTTATACAGAGATTCCCCCAAAATCCCAATTTTTTATCATTTGCCCAAAGTTCATAAGAACAGAACTAACCCACCAGGTCGTCCCATTATTTCGGGAATAGATTCCCTTACTGCGAATCTTTCGCAATACGTAGATTTCTTCCTGCAAACATATGTAAGCCAATTGCCATCCTATTTGAAAGATACTTCTTCCGTTCTCCTGACTTTTCAGGATTTTGAATGGAAAAGTACTTACAAATGGATTACATGTGATGTGCAAGCATTATACACTCACATTCCACATGATAAAGGTCTACAAGCAATTCAATACTATTTAGAGTCAGATAATAAATTGCATCATCTCAACATAGAATTTATCTTGAAATCAATTGAGTTTATACTGACCCATAATTATTTTCTGTTTTTATCTGAATTCTTTTTACAGGTTTGCGGAACTGCAATGGGAACAAGATTCGCCCCCAGCTTCGCAAACTTATATATGGGTCAGTGGGAGGATCAGAACATCTGGAATAACAACCCCTTCAGCAGACAAGTAATCGTCTGGCGTCGCTATATCGACGATATACTATGTGTATGGGAGGGGGATGATTCTTCCATTTGTACCTTCCTGACATATTTGAATTCCAACGATAGGAACTTAATCTTTACACTTGTGTCGAATCCACTAAGTATCAATTTTTTAGATCTACAATTGACTGCATTGGACAATGGGAATGTTTCCACCAAGGTCTTTTTCAAAGAAATTGATGCCAATAATCTATTAATGGCAAGCAGCAACCACAAAAAATCGTGGATTGCGAACATTCCCAAGGGCCAATTTATTCGCATCAAAAGAAACTGTAGTGGAGACCATGATTTTGAGACACAATCAAAAATACTTTTTGATAAGTTCCTTGAGAGGGGATATTCAAATGCTAATCTGACTAGAGACCTAAATATAGTCCGAAATATGGATAGGCAACTTATGTTAAAACCAAAAGCTAAAAAAGAAGTAAGTCATTCCCAGGATAATCTAATTGAAGTGCCTTTTATTACAACTTACAATTCAATGAATAAAAAAATTGAACGAATTGTACAACGGCACTGGGCAATTTTATGCACTGATCCGATTTTAAATGACCATATCACAAAAGTTCCTAAGTTTATATACACTGGCGACACACTTTATTCGAGCTCGGCTAGTCCCACGAATTCGGGTATACCCGGGTGTATTGAGGTTTGTGACTGTTTTCTGCCCGAGTGCATTGAGTTATTTTCCGGCAGGGATTGAAGCATTTTATTCCCGCTGGCTGCAATACTGCACAGTATATATATATATACTGCATTACAATTCATGAATTTATGCCATCTGGTAGACACGCGAAGCATTGCAGCCTATTAAATCCTAATCATTATCATTTAACAGATCAGCCGCCCATCAGCCAGGCATGAACCCAGGCTGGGAAGGCAAATGCAACGGGGCTTGTCAGAGGTGAGGAGCGGCGCATTCCAGGTATCTGCCAGGTACATACCGGGTATTTGCTCGAATAAAGTGTGTCGGTGCAGTACAGAAGGGCCAAAAATCTCAAAAACACATTAGCCCCCAGTGATGTGGGTCATACCCACGCCAAGCCACTAACTTGGCTTGGAGATAAACCTATAGGTAACTATCAGTGTGGGAAATGTTCCATATGCAAATTTCTCCATCCAGAGAGAAAAACATTCAAATCATTTGTCACCGGTGAGAGTTTCGTGATTGATACTTTTATAAATTGCAATTCCACACATGTGGTATACATGATTAATTGTGATTGCGGCCTGCAATATATTGGCCGCACAAAACGATGCCTGAAACTTAGAATCCAGGAACACATTAGAAATATTAAAATAGGTTATGACAAACATAGTCTTTCCCGTCACTATGCACTTTATCACAATAAAGATCCCTCTAGTTTGCAATTTAAGGGAGTTAAAGTGGTCCCCAAAGAAAGAAGGGGAGGTGACAGGATTAAAAGTCTCTCACAACAAGAGACTTTTTGGATCTATAAGATGAATTCATTGAGCCCTAAGGGGTTAAATGAAGACATTGATATCTGGTCACTTTATTAGTCTCTGAAATTTCTGTGTGTTTAAAATGACATCCATTCCTTTTTATAGATTGCTATTGCTCTGTATCTAATTATGGCTTTTCTTTTCCAGAAGCTCTACTTTTCATGCGCCGATTATGTACTTGAATTAAATCTGTTTTAGATTAAATGAATTTTATACAATGTTTGTTAATATGTTCTGTGAGACAGAGTATCACTAATCAAGAGCATTATGCTGCACCTGAAATTAATGATGTGGCAATTAGACACCGCATTTGTGATTGGGTGAAGTGTAGTATATATATATGTACATGCCCCTTCACTATGCATACATTCCCTGAAGAAGTAACCCAGTGTTACGAAACGCGTTGGATAAGAGGTGTCTATGCTCTTCTCCCCCCATCCTTTGTGATTCTGGACATTATTTGGACACTGTTTATTTGCCTGGCGAATTATCTCTCCCCGCTGCCTTACAACTTTGGATTGACACGCACGCTGTGCGTTCCATGAGAAGCATTGCGGAAGCGGAGGTGCGACCAGTGACGTCATCGCCGAGCGCCCAACGAGGAGTGGCGGCAAATGCTGCAGTGTTCCATGGATGCTGAATCCTACGGCGTCTTTACTTACCTGTGAGCTGTATGCTGTGGGGCTCTCTCTACAAGGGACTCATCCATCTACCATCCCCCAACAGAGGACGCTGGAAGAGACTGATGAGACGTCTGCTGACCCAGTGAATGCTGAGATCCATCTGAGGGTGTCGCACAGCGTTATCTCCTGGTGTGGTAAACCTATATACCAACTGCTTGTTTATTCCCTACTTGATGTACGCAGAACTATTTATTTTTTAACCATAAAGTCACATTTTATACTTTAATACACTATGTGCGTTGTGCGCCTTGTTTTCTTGTTTTTTATTTGGTATATCCCTGTATACCTTTCCTATCTAAAAAGTTGCCCAACCTTTTTTTGAACAAATCTATTGTATCTGCCATCACAGTCTCCATGGGTAATGAATTCCACATTTTAACTGCCCTTACTGTAAAGAACCCTTTCCTTTGTTGCTGGTGAAATCTCCTTTCCTCCAACCTTAAAGGATGCCCCCGAGTTCTTTGTACTGCCCTTGGGATGAATAGTTCTTTTGAAAGCTCCTTGTTTTGTCCCCGAATATATTTGTGTATAGTTATCATATCCCCTCTTGGATGCCTCTTTTCTAATGTAAATAAATCTAATTTAGCTAGTCTCTCCTCATAAGTTAGATTGTTCATCCCCTTTATTAATTTCAACAGACACAAAATATGTGTTCCCTGGCGCTAAAAATTGGTTGGTAGACCAATTTACCGTAGTCCAAATGATCAGTCCAAGAATAAAGGACGGACTGCGGATTCAAATGATGAAATGTCCCAAAATTCACAGATGAATGTATGTGACCCTGTGGATGACTCTGTGGGTGATCCTAGGATTTAAACAAAGGACACACCATTGCGCAGTACACTGAACAGGGACACATACCTAAAACTATAAAAAACCTACTTACAACAATATATCTTGCTCAGGTGAGGGATAGAATCTGTGCGTGTGCCACGTCTTCACCTCGATCATTCACGGAACCCACGTGTTCAGACCGGATGAAATTCCCTCGGTTGGTAATCAACGCTCCCACAACGGATCAATACCAGTGGCAACCAATGGGGAAGGGACAAAGACACAGCTAAACACACTTACAATGTGTCAGCGGTATACATACAACTCCCGAATGCCGTCCGCAGCCTGTATCTCACTCGAAATACCCGGAAATCAACTAGTAGCATGCACGCGATCTCGCACGTCACTATCTGGCGTCTCAGTACTAGCGGTTACAGCGTCAGTACTGGCACACACAATACTAAGCTCCTCCTCCCTATGCGTCACTTCCTCAGGGGATATGGAGCCTAGTAGAACTGACTGAATATATAGGTGGAGGAGAACACTTCCCACAATGGGGGCGGGTACTGCTGAGTGATTGACAGGGGATCTAAAGTACACGTACAACAGCAGTCTGATAGCAGGCTACTGGTGGGGTCCAACAATTACCTAAAGCCTCATTGTATCATAACTCAGCAGGACGAACAGTGGATAAAACATACATTAAAACATTATGTTATAACATAATATAAAACAACATAAGAAATGTATCATAAACAATAAAATTAATGGAATTTATACTATGACCAAGGAGGCGCGAGCTTCCCCCCCCCCCCCTCTCCTATTACCCCTCTACATAAAACATACAAATAACGAGAGGACACATTTATGGAGGTAAAAGGCCGCGGCTTATTTATTAAACACAAATGGGGATAGTGTACCACCTATCCGCGCCAGAATGCTCAGAGCTGGGCAACGCAAAGGGGGCACCCGGGAGCACGTCCCGGTGACCTACCCCCTCGCTTCAAACCCCCGGTTACCAGCCCCGAGCCACTTCTGGCGGGACAAGCACCTACCCCCCCCCCCAACTTCCGCCACCAACGGGCCTGTTTAACCCCCTTAAATCAGACCCGTACCGCCATACCCCTTATGACCTCTTCAAATCCTTCCTGTAAATCATTATTAAACATGTCCACCCCAACATCTGACAACTGTACCCCATCCTCCCTAAACCAGCCACCCAATTTAAAACTGAACTGCGGGTGACGAATAACCCAACCCCCACATTGAACCAAGAAATTCCCCACCTTCCTGTTTAACCTCTTCCGCGTCTTGTTAACTCTCCCCGGGATACGCGCACCCCTCCAAACCAACCTGCATATTATCTCGGACCAAACTAATTGCACCCCTGGCCAAAACGTTAACATACGCGCCAAATCTTGCTTAATATGCTGGAATAAATCAATCGACCGCAATTTTGCCACATCATTACCCCCAACATGAATAATGATGATGTCCGGTGCCCTCCTACCCCTGGCCCTAGAAATTAGCAGCGGAAAAAGCCGTCCCCACCGCATCCCTCTCATCCCCCACCATGTTACCTCCACCTGCTCCATACTCAAACCTAAATTCTTTCCGTTGGGGCGCGAATTCGCCCTCTTCCCAGCCCAGTGTACCATTGAGTCCCCCACGATCCAAATTACCACGGAATCTGAGGAGGCAAAGAAATGGTGGGAAAAAAGAAAATAAACAGCAGGGTGTCTACTCTAGCGCAACATCCTTCCCTACCAAATCCGGCCTGATGTATGTCCGGTAACTGTCTGACTTCCAGCGCCCAATCCTCCGTATCCTTGCTACCGCGAGCCCTACACGTGCTGCCTCCGTCGCTGCCCCAATGCGAAAAGAATGCGTTCCATACTGCCCCCCTTCTAACCCTTGCTGCTTGAGACACATCCGAAAGACCCTCAAATATTGGAACATTGACAATGCCCCCCCGTTCTTGTGCACTAACAGTGGACCCCCTTGTTCTGGCCTACCGGCCAAATAATCTTCCAACGCTTTTACTGGGCACACCGCACTTCCAGGTAAGCCCTTCAACAAGATCCACACTCCCTTTCCTTTCTGATCCGTTTTAGACCTCCATACCAGCAACCTCACTAAACCTTCTCCTATGAATGTGGCCTTAAATAGTACTGCCTCAAAACTGGAAGAGCATACCACGTCTTGGCCCGCAAACAAACCCTCCAAATTGCCGGCGTCCAGGTCTTCTGCCATCCCTGCTAGTTATCCCTTTTACCAATCCTGCTAGCACCCTCCTTACCACAAAGCTCTTGGACACATCATCCCTGCCATTCAGCCTAGGAACGAACGCTATAACCCCGCCATCCTTCTCCCTATGGATCCGCCAGCAACCCCCTGTCCCTCAAACTCATCATGTGACCCAGCAAAATGTCTACCTCCGAGATCTTTCCTCCCGCCATCCTTTCCACCTCCCGAAATTCTCGCCAAGCAGCTACATAAGCACCCCACGTACCCGGGGCGAGTGAAGCCTTGACTAATTCAGTCACACCGCCATGACCAGTTCCCACAAGACTGCTAGGCACCGTTCGCCCTGGGTCTCCGCCCCCGGTGCCAACCTCCGAAACAGCTCCATCTGCAAACGTAATAATGCATCAGCAATGTTGTTCTCCACCCCAGAAACATGCCTAGCCTTGAATCCTATATTAAGCTGTAAACACCGTAACATGAAATGCCTCAAAAGAACCAACACTGGTGGGGACCGTGAACCAAAATTATTCACAGCCTCCACCACACCCAGGTTGTCGGACCAAAACGTAACCTTCCTGTTAGCAAACTTGTCCCCCCAAAGATGTACAGCCACTAGTAACGGGAAAAGTTCCAAAAATGTCAAATTCCTGAAAAGCTGAGTCCCTCGCCAATACTCTGGCCATTCCTCCGCACACCAAGCTCCATTAAAATATGCACAAAACCCTACTGACCCAGCCGCATCCGTAAATAGCTGCAGATCAGCATTCCGCGCTGGACACCCCCTCCACAACGTCCTCCCATTGTAATTCTCCAAGAATTCGAGCCACACCGCCAAATCCTTCCGGATTTCAGTTGTGACCCGAATGAAGTGGTTGGGACGCTTTACCCCCGCTGTAGCTGCTGACAAGCGCCTGGAAAACACCCTCCCCACGGGCATAATGCGACCTGCAAACACCAGATGGCCCAGCAAAACCTGAAACTGTCTTAATGAGGCCTTCCTAAGAAGCATGAAATCCTTGATCATACTCTCCAAAACAACTAACTTCTCAGGAGGTAACCTATATTCCCTGTTCACTGAATCAATTACTATGCCCAGAAAACTGAGAGTGGTTGTGGGTGCCACTGTTTTTTCATTCGCCAAAGGAACCCCAAATTCGCGCGCCATGGCTGAAAATTGAAAAAGCCACCTTGCGCACAAATCAGACCCTTGTGGACCAACGAAAAGGAAATCATCCAAATAATGTATGATCCCTGCTGCCTGCACCCATTTGCGGACCACCCACTCCAAAAATGTGCTGAATGTTTCAAAATAAAAACAAGACAATGCACAATCCATAGGTAAACAAAGGTCAACAAAATAACGCCCTTCCAACATACAGCCCAATAAATGAAAACAATCTGGATGTACCAGCAAGAGTCTGAAATCTGACTTAACGTCAGCCTTCGCCATCAATGCCCCCTGCCCCATCCGTCCCACCAAATCCGCCGCCTGATCAAAAGTGGCGTAGCTTACGAGCATAAATCCCTATCTATCCCATCATTAACTGACGACCCTTTCGGGTAAGACAGATGTTGAATTAACCTGAAAGCCCCCGCCTCCTTTTTCGGAACCACCCCCAACGGTGACACCCTAAGATTTGCCAGGGGCGGGGAAACGAAAGGACCCGCCATTCTGCCCAACTCAATCTTTTTATCAATTTTTTCTTTTGCCACATCCCCATTCAACCTGACCGACTTCAAATTCCTCTCCCCCCGATCCCTCCTGATAATCAAACAGGATCCTGAATCCTTCCCTAAACCCCTCTCGTAATAAGCTAGCTGCCCATCTATTGGGGTATTTTTCCAGCCGAGGCGCCATTGCCTCTGCTGAAACTGGCGTTGCCGCCTTCCTGAACAGCCTGCTGTCCTGCTCCCTTGAAACCCTTACTGTCTCTCTTAAAGCACTTTGATTTGGGATGCTGACCCCCACACCCAGCGCAAGTGTGCTGGACTCGACAATTCTCAAATCTGCATTTTGACTCGTTGTAACCCCAACATACAGCCGACTGCTTCCCACCTGCACGCCCCCTCCCTGATGTGCGCACTTGAAAATGCTCCCGCCAGACCCCTTTGAGGCTATTTGACCCGCGAAAGGACGACCACCCTCCCCCGAAATGTGCTCCAAGTACAAATCCACATCCTTACAATTCCATGTAACCACACCCTTATTGGCTTCCATACTCTGCCTAAACTCCACATCATAGGCCCACCATCCCATACCCCCGTGTTTCTGAAACGCTTTTCTAATCGTATCCTGATACTTAAACAGCGCGAGCATAACTGCGGATCCTTTTCCCCCGCAACGCCCATCAAAATCCTGAATGCCTGCAACCAATTACTGAACGTGCGTGGAAAAGGACGCTTTTCCACATCCTCCTTCTTAGCCTCCCCCTTCTTTTTGGATTTAGCTACCGCTTCACTGTACCCCGGAAGCAATGACAAAATCTCAACGTAATTACCCGCCCAAATTTTTTCTTTTACTTCCTTTGACAAATGCACGCCTAAGGAACGCGATATAGTCGTACATGAGTCCCCATAAGCCGCATCCGGCAGCCTTTTTAAACCTGCCAATGGCCTTCCGAGCCCTGTCCCCTGCCCAGCACCTGAATTCACCACCGGATGCTCACCTAACAAACTAACTACTGCTGCTAAATCAGCTCCTTGTCCCGCCACCTGCACCAGCAATGCTGTGGCCGATGCCAACGCATCTTGAATAACTTTCGGCACTGTGCTAGGGGTACAACCCTCAGTGCTCTCCACACCCAATGACACCTGAGCCACCTCTCCACCCACTGTTCCGCGGTTGCTCCCCCCGTCAAGCACTGAATCTGACCCCCCCTGCCATTCGCTTGACTTGCATGCCCCCACTGCTTGCTTAGTGGATAATAACGTTGTCATCGGCAATAAAGCTAACTGAATGCCCTTAACCACCGCACTAATCATTCTTGCCTCAGCATCGCCCGCTAACCCCAAATCCAACACCTGTGGCCCAGGGGAGCTAACGATGCCCGGCAAAGTAACACCCTTATTTCCCAAACAAGCAACTCTTTTACACTTACCCTTTGATGCCCCAGTCCCCGGCGGTGATTCGAACCGCCTGTCGGGACCCGCCCCAAGACCCTTGTCCTCCAAGCCTCTGACAGCATGTTGAACCCGAGGCCCGGACCGCTTGCGAGCCGTGGACGACGTACCAGCGCCACGAAGCGAGGTCGACCGCGTCCCGGCCATTCCAGATTTACCTGTAAATTAGGAAGCAAATGTTAATCCCCCAATTGGGCTAACCTTTGTTCCTGAATAAACTGCAAAAGACAATTTTTTTGTTTTTTTAAGGACCAATCCTCAACCTTAAATTCACCTTCTAGGCTGGGACCAAACCCCCCAACTTTTTTTTTTTTTTTTTTTATACACTGACCAACCATCCTTTGCTAGCCTGCCTATCACCAGTAACTGGCGATGGCGAGCATGTCGGCCCCCTCCCAACCCCCCCCCCATTTTTTTTTTTGGGGGGGGGGGGGGAGAGAGGGGAACCCTTAGCCGCCTACTGCTCGCCTCCCTCCAGGCTCATCCCAAAAATCCCCCAGGCTTTAACCAAATAGGCTGTGATTTCCAAAACTCCACCATAACATACCCTTCTGCACCACCAACGCTTCTCGTGCTCCGTTACTAGGACCCCCTTCATCACTTGATGATGGCCACGCCTCAGCGCAGGTAGCATGGGAACCGCCCTGTCCTCTCATGTTTTCAAGACTGCCCAAAACTCCTTGGTCACTCCCAGCTTTCAGCACTAGTGCACACATCTATCTGCTTCTGAAACCATCCTTCCTCATGGTTGTGCGCCTCCGCCAAAAGCTGCATGGTGCTGACCTGAAAGGACATCGCTACTAGCGCTGTATCTTAGCCAATGGCTTGTCAAACATTGGTTTACTTTGACCACCTAAATCCTGCCAGCAAACTACTCTTGAACTCTTGCCTGGCTGATCTTTCCACGAAAACCAGTTCACTTGAATTAGTCTTAGAACCGCTCTTAGGCTGCGTCCATAGATGGACCAGCCATGCTGAGGCATGCGGACGCTCTGAAGATGCCTTGAGAGGGGGCTCACGCGAGCGTCCACAGGCGTGCTGAAGAGTTGGAGGTTTCAGCCGAGCGCCAAGCTGTTTTTCAGCGCGCTGTCAGCTGAAAACCTCCTTCACAGCACAGCAGCGTCAACATCACGGCGCCGTGACGTCGGCGCCGTGACATTGACGTCAGTGCATCGCGGGCGATTGGCCCTGCGACGTCACTGCCCCGCCTCCAACCACCTCCCGCCGGCTCCCCCCGCGCATGCTGGTCCGTGCAATCGTGCTGACTGAAGCAGGCGAGCCTCAGCATTAGCGCGCCTCCGCTCTCCCCACACGTCTATGGCCCGGGCCTTAGGCTGTAATAACACAAAAATCCAGCATTAATGCTTGTATGCTGAGCACCCTAACACCCCCAACCTCCATGCCCTTGGAGCCCTAACAGCCAACCAAGCGTTGCTGACTTTTTAAAAAAAAATTTTTTATGGCCAACTAACAGCCCCACCTGACCATATCACACTGTGTAGAGGGGGTGGAAAAGAAAAAATGGGGAGGCCAATAGTTCCCGGGGGGGGAGGAGGGGGTGCCAATAGCCCCCCCATGCCAGCCAAACCACCAACTGCCCCCCCCTCAGCCGTAAGAACAGCCTAGCCCCCAGCCCTCCCGACACCCCTGATCATCCTCAGGAGGCGGAACCACGCATGAGACCCATGTCCCGCCTCCACCCAAACCCAAGCAGGGGAAATCCCACTCCTTCCCTTGCCCCACCTCCTCACACACCGCTAGCCCAACCGCACGGCTAAGCGTGGGGTGGGAGAGCCTCTCTTCCCCCCCCGGCCACCCAAGCGGCCATTATGCGGAGGACAAGGACAGGGGCTCATCGCCGCCAGCCCCCCGGACCACCCTCGGAAGGCGGCGCCACCAAGGAAAACCTCCACCTCCGAGCTGTGCGCCTTCCTCCACGCACAAGCCCAGGTAGGAGTCCCTCTCCTCATATCCCGCCTCCTCCCCCCGCCGCTGTTGCTAACCCAAACAGCGCGGCCAATATGAAAGGGGGGAAACACCCGGCATTATTGGGCCCTACCTACCTCATCCCCCCGCCCCCCCCCCGAGCAACCGTCGCCCCAGTAAAGCCGGTAAAAAACACCCGGAGGGGGGGGGTGGAGGGTCCCCCACCACAGGGGGAGGAAGGTCCCTCACCTGGGCGGGGGGAGCCCACTGCACCGACCAAAAATAATTAAAGCTACTAAATTGAGGAGAGGAGGAGGAGAGGTCTAAACTGCTCCAACGCCAAGGAACAAGTGACAGTTGCTTGTCCTTGGCTCTAATTTGAAACCCAACCGCCCCAACCGACTTCCCGATCGTGCTCGTGACCACCAGACCAGATGAGGGGGGAGGGGCGCACCCCCCGGTCAATTGCTATTGCCACCCATACGGGCTAGGCCAGCTCTATAATGTCAAGGATCGTTAAGGAAAGCTGCCAGATCAAAATCTATGTTTAGACCCAGGGGGGATAATGTTTTTAACACATAAATCCAGTAGTTTTCGCGGCTGGAAACTGTGTTCAACCTATCACCTCCACGCCAACTAGTTTTGGGATTATCAATGCCCATGCAGACAAGGCCGTTTGTTGGCTCTTCTCTGCACTCTCTCTAGTTCCATAATGTCTTTTCTTAGGATTGGTGCCCAAAATTGTACTCCATATTCAAGGTGTGGTCTTACTAATGCTTTGTAAAGGGGCATAAATATGTTTACTTCCCTTCCATCCATTGTCCGTTTGATGCAAGATAAGATCTTGTTTGCCTTTGCACCTACTGCATGACTTTGGGCACTATTGCTAAGTCTGCTGTCTACAAGCACTCCTAAATCCTTCTCCATCAAGGATTCCCCCAATGTATCCCCATTTAATGTGTAATTCGCCTTTTTATTCTTGCATCCCAAATACATAACCTTACCTTTATCTGTATTAAACCTCATCTGCCATTTACCTGCCCACATTTCCAGTCTCTCCAAGTCCTTCTGAAGAGAAATTACATCCTGCTCTGATTCTATTACCTTACACAATTTAGTATCATCAGCAAAGATGGAGACTTTGCTCTCGATGCCAACTTCAAGGTTATTAATAAACAAGTTAAAAAGCAGGGGTCCCAGTACCGATCCCTGAGGTACTCCACTCACAACTTTAGCCCAACCTGAAAAAGTTTCATTTATGACAACCCTCTGTTCTCTGTCATTTTAACCAGTTTTCAATCCAGGTGCATATATTATTACTGAGTCCAATTTTCTTTTTTTTGTACACCAACCTCTTGTGTGAAACCGTATCAAAAGCCTTTGCAAAATCTAAGTAGACCACATCAACTGCATTACCCTGGTCTAAATTCCTACTTACCTCCTCAAAGAAACAAATAAGCTTAGTTTGGCATGATCTATCCTTCATAAATCCATGCTGACTATGACTAATAATGTTGTTTTCCATTAGGTATTCCTGAATATTATCCCGTATTAAACCTTCAAGTTGTTTCCCCACTATTGAAGTCAGGCTTACAGGTCTGAAATTCCCCGGTTGTGATCTAGCTCCCTTTTTAAATATAGGTACCACATCTGCTTTACACCAATCTTGTGGCACTGAGCCTGTGGAAATGGAGTCCTTGAATATTAAATATAATGGTTTGGCTATTACTGAGCTTAACTCCTTGAGAACTCTTGGATGTATGCCATCTGGGTCAGGTGCCTTATTTACTTTAATTTTTTCAAGTCGGTTATGAACTTCTTCCTCAGTTAACCAATTGTTCATTAATATGGAGGTTGCGGCTTCCTCCTGCGGCACTACTATTGAACTTGATTCCTCCCTGGTAAACACAGAGGCAAATAATTTGTTTAAATCCTCTGCTTTTTCCTTATCTCCAATAATCTGCCTACCCATCTCACACTGAAAGGGTAATATATTTTCTTTTCTCATTTTTTTGTTATTAAGGTACTTAAAGAACTTTTTAGGGTTGCCCTTACTTTCTATTGCAATCCTTTTTTCATTATCCATTTTTGCTAATTTGATTGCCCTTTTGCAATTTTTGTTACATTCCTTATAATTCTGATACGATGTCTCCGTCCCTTATGACTTAAAGAATCTAAACGCCTTCCTCTTTTTGTCCATTTCCTCCACTACCTGTTTATTTAGCCTAATTGATTTTGACTTATTTCTTTTATACTTATTACCCAAGGGTATACACTGATAAGTGTGCTTTTCTAACAGTCTTTAAAAGACTGCCCATTTATCTTCTACATTTTTCCCTGCAAAAACATCATCCCAATGTATTACTTGTTGATTAGACCTCAGTTGATTAAAATCTGCCTTTCTAAAGTTTAAGGTCTAGTTGAACCCAAGTAATCTGTTTTTTGATCATTTATTTCAAAAGAGACCATGTTATGATCACTGTTACCCAAATGTTCCCAGACTTGAATATTTGATATTACTTCTACATTGTTTGATATAACCAAATCCAGTACTGCCTTTCTCCTGGTTGGTTCCTTAATAATTTGGGTCATCTTTAAGCACCCCCAAAAACCTGCTTCCTTTTGTTGTAATGCTGATCTCATTGCCCCAGTCTATGTCTGGATAATTAAAATCCCCCATTATGTAAACATGACCCAGTTTTGATGCCTTCTCCATTTGCAAAAGTATTTTAGCTTCCTCAATCTCACAGATATTTGGTGGTTTATAGCATATTCCCACAAACATTTTCTTTATACTTTAACCTCCATTGCTAATTTCTATCCACAAAGCCTCTACATTTTCATCATTCCCTTCATAAGCAACATCCCTTATAATAGGTTTTAGATCCGGTTAAACATATAAACATACTCCACCTCCCCTTCTATTTGTTCGATCCTTCCGAAAAAGGGAATAACCCTCTAAATTAACTGTCCAGTCATAAGTTTCATCCCACCATGTTTCAGTAATGCCTATGATATCACACTGCTCCCTTGCAGCTATTAATTCAAGCTCCCCCATTTTATCTGTCAGGCTTCTTGCATTAGCAAGCATGCATTTCAGTTTTTTTTTCAGCCTGTACTATTATCTTATCTGCTCCTTCCTTTCTGCGCCCACTTGGTTTAGTCTTTAGAAGTTTTCTAGTATTATCTGTATTTACTATGGGTGTCTCTCTGCTTGTCAAACTCTCACTTGCCCCCGTTCTACCTCCATACCACCTTGTATCCTCCTCTATTCCATTTAGTTCATTATCTGTTTCATTCCCCTCCCCCCTCCATCCTAGTGGTGTTTTTTTCGGAGTGCAACCGGGAGTTTACTAATTTGGGTTTGTTGTGGTTGAGGTACATTGATGATATCCTGGTTATCTGGCAGGCTTCTGCCATGGATTTTTCTGGTTTCATCAATGTCCTCAACCGCAACCATTGCAACATTAAACTAACTTACTATTGTAGTTCCACCTGTGTGGAGTTCCTTGATCTGAGAATTGGTGTTGATTTGGCTTGGAGCCTTACAACGCACATTTTCCGCAAGGATACAGCAACATATTCCGTGTTGCATGCCACCAGCTTCCACCCCGATCACCAGGTGAAAGGCATTCCAACCAGTAAATTCTTAAGACTTAGTCGTAACTATTTATCACAGAATGTTTTGGAAAATAGAGCAAAAGAACTTCAGGAGTGTTTTTTTAGGAGATGCTATAGCAAGACCAGTTTTTAAAATGGTTTAAAAAACAGTCTGTGTTGTAGGAGAGAAAGATTATTACAAAGTAAACCCAAGTATAGGGGTCAGAACAAAATTAGGTTTGTAAGTACTTACAACAAGCAGATGCCCTTCCTGAGGGACATTCTATAGAGACATTGGAGGATCCTTATGATGGATAGGGATCTTAAAAACTCATTGGGTGACCATGTCAGTCTGATTAGCCGTAGGTCCCCAAACCTACGTGACAAGTTAGTACACAGTCATTATTTCCCTCAGGTCGGTACTACTTTTCTCTCGGGCTTTGGCCAAAAGTTTTTTTTAAGTGTAGTGGTTGTTTCGCGTATAAATTTATGCGGCAAACTGACAGCTTTTCTAGTTCATTGCAAGAGCAGGGGGTGCAGTGTACTATCTTTTCTGCCCACATTGGCATGACAACAAGGAAAGTACGTTTCAGAGTCCTGGAACTCAACAACAAAAATGCACAGCGAGACCTGGATTCATTTTTAAAAAAATGACCACTGTGGCCGACATTTTTTGTGGCAGCATGGATCGGATACCACTGTCCTTTCTGCCTTTGACAGTGTCTCTCTTGGAGTTTGCAGTGGCTACCTGGAGAAGGCCTCATTGAAGCGCAAATGCAGGTGGATAGTGCAATCGGGTACCATGATACCTCAGGGTATTAACAATTATTTGGGTTTTGCTATGTTTTTGTAATAATTCTATTATATCTCATTTTGTTCCTCTTTATTCCCTCCCCTGTTTTGTTTTATTTACATTTATTATTAGAGTCTTCTCTAACGATACAAGATGTAACTTCGATGGCAATTATAATGTCTAATCTGTTCCAATAAGCCTAACGTGATATCAGCGGCCTTTGATCAAAGGGAATATTTGAAACATCACAGGAGATTCTGTGCTGTTCCTGATCCCCACATTTTTGTCTATGAGGAGAACGATTACAGTTTATATGAGCTTTACTGCCATTTTGTGATCTTCTGTTGCGATGTTGGAGGATGAGGACATTTGGTGCAGCAAAATGCAACCCTGCCATCCGTGTGAAGTGTTTACTTTCTCCGTGATACAACAATGACAGGAGGAGCTATGAATACAAGCTTCACTTTTTCCGTGGATGGTGTGCAGCGGGAATTTTGTTCTATTATACAGTACGATACCTAAGCTATCCCATTGGCTGCTGTGAATGGCTTGGTGTTGCCATAGCAACGACGGTTCCGACGTGGAGCCGTAATGCCGAGGGCAGTAATTACATTTTGTTCTACTTCACAGCGTGATGTCTAAGCTATCTGATTGGCTACTGAGAATGGTTTGGTGTTGTCATAGTAGCGACGGCTCCGACGCTGAGCCGTAATGACGTGGGTAGTTATGAAGGTTGTAATCACCTGTATTAAAGTGACTATGAAAGATATCAGTTGTTTCAATTAACTTTTTGGAGTTCATTTTGGAGGGAATTTGAGTTTATTCACTTGGCTATAAAATGTCTGCACTGCTCTGACCTGCTACCACTCCCAGAAGAAGACCGCCTTCGAAACGCGTAGGAGTGTAGGAGTGGGAGCTTTGTTGGGGACCCCTCTCTTCTCCTCTTCACTAGGGACTGAGTACCACACTTACCACCTACCATCTATGGTGATGTATTATGGACCTTAAATATATATTTTTATATGGACTTTAATCAGGATTTAAAGTGCATCCTTAGAGCAAACATTTGCAACCGGGTTACTAACTATTTGAACTTTGATTACCAACCACATATTTTTGTGTTTTTGTGATCTGTTTCGCCAGCTTCAGTATATAAATACTGTTTTCTCTGTGTGTGTGCAGTATACTCTATACGTTCTTGTATGCTTTTTATCTCTAGCTACTCCACATATACAGTATGCTTGAGTTACTAACTATCAGTATGTTACCACACGAGTAGTTTGCTCATTTATAATAGAACAGGACTATTGTAGTACAGATTTCATCTGCTCATGTGCAGCGGTGCATGTGCAACACACACATACTCTTACATTACTAACATTCAGGGACCATTTAACTCCTTAAGTCATAAATCGCATGCTGCACAGTGGGGAGGGATAGGCTTCAGTCACAGATACATTCAAAGATGCACTGTTTTTAAGTAAAAGCCTTTCTTGCTTTATCCTGTCATGGATGCTCACTGCAACCTGGACTGAACCTTGGGGCCGAGGTGGGGAATATATATAACCACTGCCCTAAGCCATGGGGTGGGTCTGGATTGCAGGGTCGTGATCGTAGCCGGGTCTGGATAGGAGAGTGGAGAGGGTAGCGTGTACTTGTTTATGGTCCGGGATTGGAGAGTGTAGAATGGTCGGGATCCGTAAGCCGTAGTCGAGGATTGGAGAGCGTAGAGTAGTAGATGTCCGTAAACCGAGTTCGTGGAGTAGAGAGCGTAGAAGTCTGTTAGCCAAGCCAAGGTTCAGGGGAACAAGAAGAGACAGGTCAGGTACAAGCAGGGTCACAACAGCTATTCGGAATAACGTAGACAGGTACTCAGGCTGCAAGTGAGCATGGTGCATAGAAAGGTCTATGCTCAGCAACGACTAGAGGGCAGAGTGAGATGAAATACAGGGAAGCACTAATCAGAGAGAGAAAGGAGTGGCTCAGATGTAGGTTGCAGGTTGTCTTGGTTAAACAATTAAACAAGCCTTGAATGTTTCATAGCATGTAATGCTTCAGGTCTCCAGACTTCTATGTTTTTTTGGGTCTGTTTAAATTAGTTGTCGTGGTCTCTCTCTACCTCCATGTGTGTGCTTCTAGACCTGTAAATGTGCTACATACCTGTAAGACCTTTATTCACCACAGTCTAGACTGCTCTGTAAAACTACAGTATACCAATTTCCTTTCTACTAACTATTCTGTGATTTAATTTACTGATATCCTGCACCAATGTGATCATACTGTATTACAGTTTGGATAAACCTTGTATAGGTTTTATCTTTTAAATTTTCCCTGCATTTATTTTTATATTCACCATTTAAGAAAGCTGTGACATTTAGAGGTACTGTAAAAGATAATTAATTTCTAATGAACTTTCTTTTAGCATATGGACAATTAATTTCTCCCCTGTTCTGTAATTCTTTCTCTGATTGCAATTAAGGATAGTAAAAGGGGTGATTTATTCAGCTCTTCCATTTTGTCTACCTAACTGTCATAACTAGTTAATTTATTAAGTCCTAGCAGTTTTCCACATTTGCTATCTACATTTTATGTTCATTTACAATGTTTAAAGTCTTATCTACTTTTACACACTGCCTGTAAAAAAGGAACATTTCATTGCTGATGAATTGTGCACCCATTATTCTTAACTCAAGATTTATACTTTCACAATGTTTGATTATATATTGTAGGCTGACTCATTAATTTTTCTTCTGTTGGTGCTTTGTTTCTGCTCAAATTAATTCACTCTTGCCTAGGTAGAAGTTTGGCATGAATATCAACAGATAGCATAATTGTTCAGGGACAAGATGAGGAAGAAATGCACATTTGATTTAATTGATTTAATTGCACAAGAAGGTTCAAATTATTATAAAATGCATATAACTATATTATTGTGTCAAATTATCCACTAACATATGAAAATTACGTTACCATTTACTGTAAATTACAAAAGAAATTTGAGGTGTGCCAGTGATGCTGCTTTCCCATACAGGAGATAAAGATATGTAATATTTAATACAAATAATGTTTTAAAATATTCTCTTAATATACAAAACAGACTAACTGCAAAAACTAAATAACAAATATCAGAATACCAGGCATGATAAGGATTTGTTAGGGGCTCATTATGAACTATATAAATAATAATTATTATAATTATTATTATTATAGGCTAAAGCTCAAAACGTCCGGACATTATTGAAATCCCTGCTCTCTGATTGGTTAGAATTCCTGGCATTATTCATTCAGTAATGCCCGGAATTTTTGGCAACTTGCCAATTCACCTTTCAGAGATGCAGGGGGAGCACGCTGAGAATTTGAAATAAATAAAACGGCCAAATTTAAAACTGCTAACAGTAAATACCTCTCCTGGTCCAAGCTCCAGCTGCATCTCCGTTCCTCTTCTCACACACAGCACATGAAGGCTCTCTCTCTCTCTCGCTCGCGCGCGCGCTCTTTCTCACACAGCTGCTAGTGCTGTCGGAAGCTGGCGGGTCCCAAATAGTAACTTTGTTACTTGCAACAAAATAATATTTCTTCCACAACTTGTATAGCTTCTGATAAGTTTATTTTTATCTGTTTTTTTTTAGTTTGTACTTAAAACCTCTTCATCTCTCTCCTTCCTCATCTCTCTCTCTCCCCACCTCACCTCTCTGCACCCTCACCTCTATTTCCTCTCTCTCCTCTCTCCCCCCTCACCACTCTCTTCCCCCCTCACCCCTCTCTCCCCCCTCACCTCTCTCTCCCCGCCATCTCTCTCCTCCCATCCCCTCATCTCTCTCTCCTCCCACCCCCTGACCTCGCTCTCCCCCACCTCACTCCCCACCTCACCTCGCTCCCCCCTTACCCCCCCCCACTCACCTCCCTCCACCCACCTCTCTCTCTTCTCCCCTCCTCCACCTCTCTCAATGCCCCCTCACCTATCTCTTCTCCCCTACTCTTGCCTCTCTCCTCCTTCCTCGCCCCCTCATCTCTCTCCTCTCACCTCCTCATCTCTCTCCTCCCACACCTCTCTCTCTCTTTTCCTCCTCACCTCTCTCTCTGCTCCCCTCCTCACCTTTATCTCTTCTTCCCCCCCCCCCCTCACTTCTCTCCTATCTCATTTGCTACTTTACTTCTTTTTCCTACACAGGTGCATCAGCGTAGTTCCGAGTTATATATCTTTACAAAAGTGTCTATTATTTTATGAAAAAAGCCTACATTTAGCTTATAATAGCAATAATCCCCTCAGAACAGGGCATTACTGGCCAATAATGCCCTGGCTGGGTTAAAGTCCTTCGGCTTCGCCTCGGGCCTTCAACTCTTCCAACCACGGCATTATTGTCCAGTAATGCCCTGATCTTCAGAGATTATTACTTAATAATTATTATTATTATTATTATTATTCCACAGTTGCAGTGATCATGGCTGAGTTAAAGCAGCTTGGTGCTAAATAAAGGTTGACGATTCCACTCCATACATATCACTAGTTTAGGTTTCTTGCAGGACTAAATAACCTCTGTAATTCTATATTTAATGCAATCTTAAAGAGGCTGTACAAATATAAACAAAAAACCCACATCCCTATACTAATGATAATAACAATAACATAAATCATTTTAATATTGAGATTATTTTTTTATGGTAAGCCATCATTTAAACCCAAAAGATATAATGTATTAAGGCCCAAATTAATTATGTAAAGTAGTGCTAAGTATTGGGTGGAATAACTCAGATAAATCTTTGTGTAATATTTAGATTTTGGGGTAAAATAATGTATAAAATGAATCTACTAGGAAATCAATATACTGAATCAATATAACAAAAGACAGAAAAGCCCAATGCTACATCCAATGTGACAAAAATACACAGTGAAATACTTATATATTCTCTTGAATAAGGGTCATTTAGCTAAACCTTTCACCAAAGCGTTATACAGTAAGACTGCAGCCACTTCCCGGCATGACCAGTGAGCATGTCCCAACACTACCTATGCTAATTCTCATTGACCTCTGCTGGTGGGATAATGGCCACAATGGACCTGTACTGCACAAGAACATGAAAAAAACCTTGCTACTTAAAAAGTGGGGAGGGGTGAGCTTAAACCCTGAGAGGAGGGGCCATTAACCTCCAAACAACAGATACTAGTTGAAAATTAACCAAGCCACATCAACTCACTGGTCATGCCTTGATGTGGCTTGCAGGCTTATAACACTTTGGCCAAAGGGTTTATCTAAATGACCACATTACTGTGGCTTAAAAAGAAATAAGTTTTATATAATATCACAAACTGTAAGAAACTTCCCTGTAACAATCTAATTTGTGAAAAATTGTTCAAAAATTAAAAAACTAAAAACAACATTCATTATTCTCAAGAAAGCAGTGAGCATATAGTAGATACAGCTACATAGTTACATATATGAGGTTGAAAAAATAACATACGTCCATCAAGTTCATATTGTGGTAAATTTAGTTGACAGATACTTATTTGTATATATACAGTAGTATATTCATCCACAGTAAGGCAAACACAAAATTATCCCATGTCTCTTAAGGGGGGAAAAATACATTCCTTCCTGACTCCTATATTGGCAATCAGCTTTCTCCAAGGATCAACATCCTTCCCATGTGTACTTATTTTGTATACCCATATATAACTTTCCTTTGTATACAAATGTCAAACCTTTTTTTTTGAAGATATCTATTGTATTTGCCATCACAGTCTCAATGGGTAATGAATTCCAGATTTTAACTGCAAAGAACCATTTACTTTGTTCCTGGTGAAATCTCTTTTCATTTCACCTAAAGGAATGACCATGTGTCATTTGTACTGCTTTTTTTATTAATAGTTCCTTTAAAATCTCCTTGTATTGACCCTAAATATATTTTTAGTACGAGTTGCTAAATAATACATTTAATGCTTAGTGCCAAGAATCCGGTCGATGAGATGCACCGTTAATTTTTTTTCTCACTTCAGAAAACTCCCCAATAATTCCAAGATGGGAGCTGTACTGATTTTGTTTGAAACTTCTAGCAGATCTAAATTAGAATGGCACAAAGGCACTCTCAAAGTTTCATCAGAATCGGTCATGGTGTTTGGCTTGAGAAGAGAGAACAAATAAACGTAAAAAAAAAAAGGAATACCAAGATGAGGGCTGCACCGATTTGATTGAAACTTCTGCACAGTATGTAAGGATAGCAGAAAGGTACCATAAAAATGTCATCAGAATCGGAATAAATGTATCTTTAAATTAAACTGACAAAGTATAGATATATATATACATACACAAACAGATAACTAACCGCTCAACCTTGATACTTAAATCCAAATCAGTAGTCATAAAGATGGTGCATAGGTGGAATACGATATATACAACCAGAGTTTGGTCAGAGAAAACAAAAAGAAAGTCCCCAATTATTGCACACAACCTTTAAGTGTCAGAAAATAATATTGATTGATTAATCGGCAAATTGATATCATAATATGAAGAGAGTGGTGAAAATAATCACCTGGGCTAAATCGTACACAGTGTGTTGGAGACTGGTCATCATACAAATCCTCAGTTGGTACCAAAATAATAAAGTTTTATTTATACAATAAACTCACACAGTGTTATATACAGTATATACAGTGTGTAATATTAAAATCATGTGTGGTGAGATATGGAATTACAACTGTAAGATCAAGAAGCATCAACTAGCAATCAGTTGTAGCTTAGCAAGAGTCTCTCTCTCAATAACAGGGAGTATCCTTATATTAATATTCATATGAACACTCAGTAGGATGCATAGCGTAAAGACAAGATGTGTAGACACATTCTTCAGAGGCAGCGTCAATAAATCAGACTGCCAGACATATAAGTACATCTCCATATGCCAAAATCGTTTAGTTAAAAGCAACAAACCAATATAAGTGTTGCTTCACAATTATAAGTATATATACTGTACACAGGTGGCTTACCGCAATTAGTTGTTTATACCATTTGCTAGTGTGTCAGGTATTAGCAATATTGTGTTCAGAGATAAGTAATAGCAAGCATAATATGACCTTCTGACAGATAGCAATATATCGGCTGTCAGAAACACCAATAGTGCCTCGTGGTGGTACACAGTACATAGAGTGCATCTATGTGTATATAAGGAACCATAAAATACAATTCTCACTCCATAAGAGTATGCTAATTATGCCAGTTGATATAAGCACTGCCGGATGAAGACACAAAACAAACAGATCCATATCAATAAACACAGGCAGCCAGTATTGTGTTAAGCCTGCCTGCTAAGTAACATATATGTGTCTGTGTCAGAGAGGTAAAAATCAGGCATCCATCACCATGATAAATTAATATCTCTAATATCTCAACTGCAAATGATAGATATAATAACAATGATAATGCATATCATAATACACCATCACATGTTGTGCAATAATCGCTATACAACCTGGTTCCAGTGTGTAGTTCGATTGCCTCCGCATCATATCTCACCACCCGACCCCACCGTTGTGATGTCACTAAAACCCGAAGCACGTTTCACGTTTCAGTGTACGCTTCATCAGGGGCGAAGTAAAGACCTTCAGTGATGTCTCCTCTTAAATACCCCTGATGGGGCAGGCTTAAAGTTCATCCTAGAGGGACATCCTCATTGTTGTCATATTAACCCCATCCTTGCCAGGTTCAAAGAGGTAAATAGAACCCAATGCAGAGAAGGTCATATAAAGCTAATCAGGCTGTAGTCAGCTATATTAGTAGTGGTAGTAGACAGATCATTCCACAAATTCTAAAGCGAATATGCATAGTTAGCACCCACCCAAATCAAGATGTAAGTAGCAAAGTTAAAATAGCAGATGTATCTAATTATTAGAACCAGAAGGGCCATGCATGATTAGTTTGTAATAAATGATCACATTCTGAAATTGTTATGTTCAAATGCAGAATCACAGCCACACCAAATACAAGGTGTTTGGTGTAGGAGTGGACTGGATCTAGTTTAACCGTCTCTAAAGTCAATACGGTCCCGATTGGTTTTTAGTTCTATATACCTGGATCCCACTACATCGCATTAAAAATATAGTGTTGTGGGAGTGAAATTGGTGACACAGTGTTATGATAGACTTGGTGACTACCCCATGGCTAGAGATCTCTAAAGGTAGGATGAATAAATGAACCACTCATTGATGCCAAATGGGGTCAATGTTTGTAAGTCAAAAATCCACCTACACGCATTGTAGGAGATGTCTGTCCCAGTCACCTTTATGAGGACCGAGAGGGATGTGTTCAATGCCTTTAACGTGAAATACTCCCGGATCCCCATTGTGTGCTTCAGTAGTATGTCTTGCTATGGGAGTGTCCAGTGCATTTCTTACAGGCCCAATGTGTTTTAGGAACTCTGACTTTAAAAGCTCTGTGGGTTTTTCTAACAGAGAGTTAGTCACAGTTGATGAAATAAATGACCCGGCAATTCACAACGTCCTTGATTTGGAAGGTTTTTGTGTGCTTAGAATCAGTAAATGATTTGGTGGGAGATATATGGTTACACGCTCTACATCTCCCACATGGGAAAGATCCACTTAGTTTGTTGCCGAGCCATGTTCTTTTGCGAACACTTTGATAGTGGCTGTGCACTAACCTATCTTTGATCTTTATGATCTTTTGCAGGTCATACTTACTAACTTTAAAACTTGAGATAGGTCATGATCTTCAGTCAGTAAATACCAATGTCTCATAAGGATCCTTCGTATATCTCCCCATTGGTTATTAAAAGTCCCAACAAATCTTATTACTTCAGTTTCTTGATCGTTTCTCTTTTTCTTTGTGGTTAGAAGGCTAGGTCTTGTAGTATTAAGTGCTTTTTTATATATTAACAAAGCCCTTACTGTGTCCGTATTCGTAAAATATTCACTCATGTCCGCTGCTTGGGTATTATAGTCTGAAACTGCCGAACAGTTACGTCTGAGGCGTAAAACCGCCTGGTTGGAATGTTCCGAATTAGGTGGGATGGGTGGTGGCTATCTGCTCTTAGTAAGTTATTTGTTGACGTTGGTTTTCTATAAATGGTTGTCTCAATATATCCATCTCCATTTTTCTTGATTGTAATATCAAGAAAATTTAGCTGTTCAGTATCAATTTGATAAGTTAGTTTCAAATGATGTGTGTTGACATTCAAAATACCCACGAATTCCTACAGTTCTTTTTCGTTACTTTCCATAAGATCATAATATCATCAATAAAATGGATCCAGTGGTCTATCTTGTCTGTATATTGACTCAGGGCATCAACAAAGATCACTGTCTCCTCCCACCAGCCAAGGTAGAGATTGGCATAGGTGGGAGCGCAGGTGGTCTCCATGACGGTGCCCTGAATCTGGTGATTATATTTACTATCAAACAGAAAAAAAATTCTAGACAATACGAAATCTAGAAGTTTGAGGATGAGTTTGTTGTGTAGTTGAGCATTTGTATTACAGTACGTGATTTTTAAAAGTAAGAGACTACCAGACTGATGTGGTATGCTGGAATAAAGGCCCTCAAAGTTCAGCCCTACCAAAAGTGTATCCTGATCAAGCATGATATCTTCCAATTTAATAAGTATGTCTTTAGTATAACGAAGATGACAGGTTAGAGACCCAACAAAGGGGCGAAGAAATGTATCTAGGTTACCACTACAGTTATGTCAGGTTCTCAACGCCTGAGACAATAGCTCTGCCAGACAGTGGTAAAATACCTTTATGAATTTTAGGTAAATAGTAAAATGTCGCGATTCTTGGTGATTTGATATATTGTAGTGCCGACGAGTATTCTAAAACAAATCTGGGGCAATCACCAACAAGACCCAGGTACATCCTGGGTACATGCTGCAACATTTCAGTGAAATTTCTGCAGACAGACTAATGGCCCATCATATTAACAGCAGGGGTCCCTGGCAGTCCCATTCAAACTGAATGGGACTGCCGGGGACCCCTGCTGTATTATCTGATGGGCCATTATTCTCTGCAGAAATGTCACTGAAATGTTTGCAGCATGTACCCAGCATGTACCTGGATCTTGTTGGTATAGCCCCAGATTTTCCAAGGCAAGTTTAAGGCAAGTTTTAGAATACTCATCGGCGCACCTGTAGATAAAATCATGTTCAGTTTGCGAAATTACCTTATTCGTTAGGCCTTCTTTGACTATTCCCCTCAATTCAATTTGGAATTTAGTGGTAGGGTCCACTTCTAATGACTGTAGCAGTTTTTATCGGAGAGAAGGTGGCTGCATTCAAATGCATAGGCCTCCTTGTCCGGAACGACCGTGTTTCTTCCCATATTAGAAGCCTTGATAACTATATTTTCATCGTTTTCTGGTCTTTGAGTGCTATTATTTCCTGATGGCTTAAATGATTCATATTATTTTTCTTTTTATGTAGATTCATTATGTCTGTTGTAGACAGACATGTAAACATATCTACATTTGCATTGGTTTGCATCGCGGGCATAAACTTTGATTTATTTCTAACATCTGTGAATGGACCCACCCCCAGAGTTCTTTCCTTCTCCTGTAGAAGGCCATTGAATAAACGGATATTGGTATTATCCCTATGGTCAAAAACTTTGGAAGAAGTGTTCATGTTGAGAAAAGTCTGTCTTCTAAAAGAAGTCTTTGGGCAAAAAGATTGAGGTCTTTGATACATTCAAAACTATATAAGGTATTTGTAGGACAGAATGAAAGGACCTGACAATGTGCTTTGCTTAAGGTTTTTTACATCCTATTGAGTGTTCATATGAATATTAATATTAGGATCTTCTCTACTCCCTATTATTGAGATAGAGACTCTTGCTAAGCTACAACTGATTGCTAGTTGATGCTTCTTGATCCTACAGCTGTAGTTCCATATCTCACCACACATGATTTTAACATTACACACTGTATATATTTAACACTGAGTGAGTTTATTGTATAAATACAACTTTATTGTTTTGGTTCCAATGGAGGATTTATATGATGACCAGTCTCCAACACACTGTGTACGATTTAGCCCAGGTTATTATTTTCACCACTCTTCATATTATGATATCAATTTGCTGATTTAACAATCAATATTATTTTCTGATATTTAAAGGTTGAGTGAAATAATTGGGGACTTTCTTTAGGTTCTCTCTGACCAAACTCTGGTTATATATAAAGTACAGATAGTAGAAATGTCCTGTAACTCAAATCAGCATGAAGTTCCAGACGCCACCGCTCCCTTCTCTCAGGAGGACTTGATTTTGCTTGACAGGGAGTTAGTTCCAAACGTCCTGGAACTAAAATTGGCTTAAAATCCCAGCCGCGACTGCTACGTTCAATTCTCAGAACTTGGCTGCCAAAAGTGGGACTTAGAAAATATTCCTGGCAGACTTTTCTGAAGCCGGTGCTCTGCTATTCGCGCAAGAGCACTTTTGAAAAGCCCGCCTGTCTTCTTGCACTAGAAATCTCAACGTTCATTGGCTTAGGGGTGTTTTATAATACTTTGGAGTTCATTCACAAAATACTACAGCGAATACGAGCGTGGGAAGTTTCTCAACAGCCAATTAGAGCAATGCCGGACTGGAAAGCCGGGTAAACGGGGAATTTGAATCTGCCAAGGAACATGTGTGAGTTTGCCACCTTAGTCTCTTGCTATTCAGATGCCACCCGCTGGGTCAGGCTCATCCAAGTGTGGTGGGGCCAATGGTAGTCCGGACGACTTCCATTCATCCCAGGACGTGGACTTCCCTGCTACCCAAATGGTCTTCATATCCCTGGCATCCTCTGGTGGCTTTAATCTCTGATGTTTCAGCAGACTCACTGGCACCAACTTGGTATCCAGTTGGAACATTGGTTCTGAAAGTCCCAGCTCATATACAGTGCACAACAGTATATATTCATTAAACGCGATGTTAAAAATATACTCTAATAAATCCTAAGTCTCTGGATATGGGGAATAGAATAGAAAGCTGCACTTTATTTTCAACTAGCCTTTTTTCCCCACGCACTATCTAATAGATTTAAAAGTCCCCTCACAACCGCATACTTGGTTGGAGTGCCCATGAACCCCAATACGGTTCTGGGCTATCTTGGTATTACCTGGGTATCCCCCTTAACCTAGGGACCCCTTATAGTTACAGGGACACTTTGCATCCCTATGCCCTATTTACCTTTCTGGGCTGTGCTGAAGCAGGGAACCCTAGATGTGAGTCGCTCAAGCGTTTTCAAGGGGAGATATTGCTGGGACAATGTGCCTACATGTATTCAAGAACCAAGCATGATTCTCGGGAACAGTTTAAGGGAAACCGACAACTCTGGACCCCGACTACGTAGGCACATTCTGACAATAATACCGCTGCAAACCCCCCCATGAAACTCATACCGTAGCAATCCTTGCTTTCTGGCATCCCCGGAAAGGCAAAAACATAAAAATGATTTATTGTTGCACATTTACACAGTATGCAGGTATAAAGGCTGCCACTCTTGAACCAGAATACATGGATCTGAGGTAACCAAACGGGCATAAACCTTTATTGAGAGCCTGGTTACCCCCTCACCGTCACAATTATTTTCACCACTCTCTTCATATTATGATATCAATTTGCTGATTTATCAATCAATATTATTTTCTGATACTTAAAGGTTGAGTGCAATAATTGGGGACTTTCTTTAGGCTTTATTGCCCCTATGAACCACCTTTATGACTACTGATTTGCATTTAAGTATCAAGGTTGAGCGGTTAGTTATCTGTATGTGTATGTACTGTATATGTATCAATTGGAATCCTGTTGATCCTATTCCAACCTACCAGCTCCCTATTAGACAGATCGATCTAGAGCTTTTGTCTCTGCAAAGCACACCTACCCATTTCTTTATATTACACTAAGACCAACTCTCTATCCCATAAACCAGACTTTGGGATATGGAAGACTGAGGCACTTAACGTATTCTCTGACACTAACATTACAGTGGAGAATCCTGAAGTTAAGGATATTAAAAAATATTTTTCAGAACTTGATAAAGCATATAGTTTACAGACTAAGACATGGTGGGAGGTGGTCAGCCTAGAAAACGATATACCTGCTGAATCAGTCCCTAGGAGACTGAGGGTCTACTGGACACCCTCCCACCAAATCGTGGAGGAAAGATTTTCCAAATCTTAGGAGAAAATACTTTTGGGGTGTTCTTTTATTCTGATGAAATTATTAAATGAGTTTGAAAACCAAAAATTAAACACTACAAATTCCAGAATTGACAAACTCCTTATGGATTTGCCTACATGGAAGAATAACACTGAGTTTGAGGAATTTGACAAAAAAACTGAAAAAGAATATAGAAAGACTAACTACGGAAATAAAGATCCGAAAACAACGTAAATATCTACGTTATAAAACAGACTTCAAAGAGGGGAAAATCTTCATGTCAAAAATCTACATTAATAGACAGAGATTAAACATGAAGGGACCCGAGTCCTCAACCGAGTGTGAAGTTAGTGCAAGTGATAGTGAATCAGATCCCCATCTAACTAGATCAGGTAGGACCTATACTGATTACCGCTCTCAGCCCACTTCTTCTTCGTTTTTAGACCAACCGGGCCTTGCTAATACAAATCCATTAAGAGGAGGACGAGGAGAGGGGGGAAGGGCAGATTTTCTTAGAGACAGGGAAAAATGGGGATACCAAGGAGATCAGGGCAAGAAGAGGGATACACAGAAACAACAACAGAAATGTCCCAGGTGATGAACCTCTCTAATTAAACCTTAAGACCAGCACATTGTCCGGTCCTTTCGAGAGGCCTTTAATTCTGTCCTACAGATACCTTAGATACTTTTGAATGTATCAAAGACCTCAATCTTTTTGCCTGAAGACTTCTTTTACACAATTTTTTCAGTAGAATACAGACTTTTCTCAACATGAACAAGTCTTCCAAAGATTTCGACCATAGGGATAATACCAATATTCGTTTATTGAATGACCTTCTACAGGAGTGTGAAAGACCTCCTGAGGAGTGTCCATTCACTGATGTTAGAAATAAACCAAAGTTCATACCCGCGATGCAAACCAATGCAAATGTAGATATGTTTACATATCTGTCTACAACAGACATAATGAACCTACTGTACATAAAAAGAAAAATAATATTAATCATTTAAGCCATCAGGAAATAATAGCACTCAAAGACCTAGAAAACGATGAGACTATGGTTATCAAGGCTTCTAATAAGGGAGGAAACATGGTCATGTTGGATAAGGCCTATGCATTTGAATGCAGCCACCTCCTCTCCGATAAAAACTGCTACAGTCATTAGAAGCGGACCCTACCACTATATTCCAAATTGAATTGAGGGGAATAGTCAAAGAAGGCCTAACGAATAAGGTCATTTCGCAAACTGAACATGATTTCATCTATATCAAATCACCAAGAATCGCGACATTTAACTATTTACCTAAAATTCATAAAGGTAGTTTACCACCGTCTGGCAGAGCTATCATCTCAGGCATTGAGAACCTAACTTTTAACTCTAGTGGTTACCTAGATACATTTCTTCGCCCCTTTGTTGGGTCTCTACCCTCTCATCTTCGTGATACTAAAGACATACTGATTAAATTGGAAGATGTCATGGTTTACCAGGATACACTTCTTGTAGGGCTGGACGTTGAGGGCCTCTATACCAGCATACCACATCAGTCTGGTATGGAGGCAGTCTCTTACTTTTAAGATCACATAATACACATGCTCAACTACACAACAAATTCATCCTTAAACTTCTAGTAAATACTATCACCAGATTCAGGGCACCACCCTGGGAACCACTTGCGCTCCCACCTATGCCAATCTCTATCTTGGCTGTTGGGTGGAGACAGTGGTCTTTGGCGATGCAATGAGACAATATAAGGACAAGATAGACTTCTGGATCTGTTATATTAATGATATTATGATCTTATGAAAGGTAACGCAAAAGCACTGCAGGAATTTGTGGGCATTTTAAATGTCAACCCACACAATTTGAAACTAACTTATCAAATTGACTCTGAACAGATGAATTTTCTTGATACTACAATCAAGAAAAATGGAGATGGATATCTTGAGACAACCATTTATAGAAAACCAACATCAACAAATAACTTACTAAGAGCAGATAGCCACCACCCATCCCACCTAATTCGGAACATTCCAACCAGGTAGTTTTTATGCCTCAGACGTAACTGTTCGACGGTTTCTGACTATAATACCCAAGCAGCGAACATGAGTGAATGATTTTACGAACGCGGACACAGTAAGGGCTCTGTTAATAAAGCATATAAAAAAGCACTTAATACTACAAGACCTAGCCTTCTAACCACAAAGAAAAAGAAAAACGATCAAGAAACTGAAGTAATAAGATTTGTTGGGACTTTTAATAACCAATGGGGATATATACGAAGGATCCTTACGAGACATTGCATCTACTGACTGAAGATCATGCCCTATCTCAAGTTTTAAAGTCAGTACCAAGTATGACCAGCAGAAGATCAAAAAATATCAAATATAGGCTAGTGCACAGCCACTATCAAAGTGTTCGCATAAGATCATGGCTTAGCAACAAACGAAGTGGATCTTTCCTGTGTGGGAGATGTAGAGCTTGTACCCATATATCTCCCACCAATGTAGAGCTTGTACCCATATATCTCCAACCAAATCATTTACTAATTCTAAGCACACAAAAACCTTCCAAATCAAGGATTTTGTGAATTGCCTTACACGAGGGGTAATTTATGTCATCAACTGTGACTGTGGCAAACTCTATTTTGGAATAACACACAGAACTTTTGAATTCAGAGTTCTCGAACACATTGGGTCTGTAAGAAATGCACTGGACACCCTCATAGCAAGACACATTACTGAAGCACACAATGGGGATCCAGAAGTATTGCACTTTACAGGCATTGAACACATCCCTGTCTGTCCTTGTAAAGTTGACTGGGACAGACATCTCCTACAACGCGAGTGTAGTTTGATTTTTGACTTACAAACATTGACCCCTTTGGCCTCAATGAGGGGTTCATTTATTCATCCTACCTTCAAAGATCTCTAGCCATAGGGTAGTCACCAAGTCTATCACAACACTGTGCCACCAATTTCACTCCCACAACACTATCTTTTTAATGGGATGTAGTGGGATCCAGGTATACAGAAATAAAAACCTACTGGGACGGTATTGACTTTAGAGGCGGTTCAACTAGATCCAGTCCACACCTACACCTTGTATTTTGATGCCGTGGCTGTGATTCGGGTGTGCATTTGAACATAACAATTTTAGAATGTAATCATTTATTACAAACTAATCATACATAGCCCTTCTGGTTCTAATAATTAGATACATCTGCTATTTTAACTTTCCTACTTAAACCTTTATTTGGGTGGGTGCTAACTATGCAGATTCACTTTCGAATTTGTGGAATGATCTGTCTAATACAACTATTAATATAACTATTAGTGTTGTGTGTTTGTTTAGTGATTGTATTACACTATGTTTGTTTTTATTTCTTTTACATGATTTATCGTCTTTACGAGGAGAGTTCGAGTGGCTATCACCTTTTATCTGGTTGTATAAAATATTTTACTTTTATATTCCATATTGGCCAAGCGCCATAGATATAATGTTTTTTCTTCTATCTATATCTGACCTGGGGGGTCAGAGTTATATCCCAGGCTGCTGGCCAGTTTTTCATTAGCGCTGCCTTTTCTTTTTTGTTTAGTGTTATAGTTCCCTGTTTGAGGCTAGCAGCTTTTTTGAAATATTATGTCACAATTATTTGCCCTTAGGGCCAACAGGAATATTGATATTAATAAAATATTCTCTGATGATGATTCACCTGTTCAAACCAATGTTAATTCTGATGATATGTATGAACTAGCTGATAAACTTGAAACATTGTTATTAAATGAAACTAAACAGCTATGGGATGCAATCACCTTAGAAAAATATATTGAACAGAATAGAATACCTCGTGGCTTGAGAATTTTTAAGCCACCCACCACTGATTTCCAAAGTGAAGAGTTTATTTTGGAGTGGAACCACTTACTCGATAATTGTTCCTTTGAACTAATGCGGTTATTGATTTCTAAATGCAAAATGGTCCTCCAAAAATTAGATGGGGAGATTAATGCTATGGAAGAGCAATTTGCCACATTTCAAAATAACAGTGAATTATCAGTGGTGGAAGAAAGAATTAAGTCCAAAATGGACAGTGTGCAAAAGGATTTTATTGGCCGTAAGCAGAGTAAGTTCCAAAGGGATAGGATTGACTATAAAACTGGCTGCTATAGGAGCTGAAAGACAAAAACATCAAAATATAAAGAGAAACATAAAGATCAAAACGTCAATACTCCCAAGGACTACTCCCATAAAATACCCAATCATTATAGAAAACCTGTTTCTGAGACCAAAGAAAGAGCTCCTAATCCGGTACAATTTATTACTCCTAAACCTAAAAGACATGAAACACGGTCAAAATCATACCGAGAAATACTGTTAACCCAAAACCCCCTACATCCGTTCTGAATACCACGCACTTAGATAAGGAAATTGATTCCATATTTGAACAATACCATCATAGTAACAAATACCAACCGTTGGTGGATTTTTAATTAGAACAACAGGCATCCACCAATAGCCGTGATGATAAACCCACTTTTTCTTTTTTAGACTGGAGAAAGACCAGAGACCAGAAGAACACGAGGGAAGCAATCAAAGATCTATTAGGGAGAGAGGGAACATCAAGAGACAGAAAAAGAAAAAGTACGGTAGATGAACAAGAGGAGGTAGCAAGACAGGGAAAAGTACACAAACGGTAAAATCAAACTATACTAATATATTTAACATCAGTAACTATCCCATCACAGACAAAGAGAAGGATGTTCTTTCTAAAGGTTTGTCATTTTCCCCTGTGGTAGGCCCTAGCAGTTTCCAGCTATATGTGGATGTACAGCGCTTTGTTAGGAAGCTGTGTCTTAAGAAATATTTTGCAAGGGACGTTGTCTCTAAGCAGGACACAAATGCTAATTTACCCATTTGTTCAGTGCCCAGCACAAGTTCTAAATTTAAGACTTTTTTAATTTAACTTTTTTTCCAAAGTTTATGAGTGGTCCTTTTATAAGCACCTTTTCACAAATGGTTACAGATAACTTGGAATTACAAAGCAAAATTTTCAAAATTAAGAAACATAACTTGAGCATTGAAGAAAAGGGTCTCTTGAAGGTACTTGGAGAGAGTGATGCAATTGTGATCAAGCCGGCAGACATGGGGGGTAGGGGGGCTGGTAATTATGGATAAAAGCTATTATGTTCAGGAATCATTACGTATTCTTACGGACTTATCCACTTACCAGCCCCTTCTCTCCAATCCTACTGTTAAATATCAGCAACAACTATTGGAATTTCTGAACGAAGGCTTGGAACAACAAATTTTGACCAAGCAGGAGTTCGATTTTCTGTACAATAAATATCCCGTTATTCCTATATTTTACATCATTCCCAAAATACACAAAAATCTACAAAATCCTCCGGGACGTCCGCTTGTATCGGGCATCCAATCACTTACCTCTCACTTATCAGAATTCATAGATTACCATTTGCAGCCATATGTCATCCAGCTTCCATCCTATTTAAGAGATACGACCCACATACTGCAGACCCTTAGGGACATCCAGTGGCAACAACAATTTTATTTAGTTACAGCAGATGTGTCTTCACTGTACACAGTCATTGACCACGTTCAGGGTTGTGAGGCTGTTGGCCAGATATTAGATGGTGACCGCTTAATTTCCGACACATTTAAATCTTTTTTAGTCACAGGTATCAAGTTTATTTTATCACATAATTTTTTAAATTTTAATGGATCTTATTATTTACAGACATGTGGCACCGCCATGGGTACTAAGTTCGCTCCTAGTTATGCCAATCTTTTCATGGGCAGCTGGGAGGATAAATTTATTTGGTCCGGCTGTCCCTATGGAGCGAACTTGGTCCTATGGCGGCGCTACATCGATGACATTTTTTTCATTTGGTAAGGCACCCCACTAGAGTTGTTATCATTTCAAGAGTATATGAATAATAATTTGTTTAATCTTAAATTCACTTTTACTTCTAGTAACACTTCTATTGAGTTTTTAGATTTATGTATATATATTGAAAATAACACTTTACACACCCAAATTTTTTTTAAATCCGTTCAAGCCAATAATTATTTGCACGCCAACAGCCATCACAACCCTGTGTGGATCAACAACATACCAAAAGGTTAATTTATTAGGTTAAAACGGAACAGTTCAAAAAATATTACTTTTCAGACACAAGCACAAGAATTAAAAAATAAATTTATCAAAAGGGAATACCCAATATGTGGTTTAGATCATATTATATCTGAGGTCGAATTGTTAGATAGAGATACGCTTCTTCAGTTTAAAAAGAAAACTGAGACAACATCCAAAATATCATTTATTATACAATATAACTCAATGGCCTCCAATATAAAGAAGATCTTATATAAGCACTGGCCAATCCTTATGAAGGATAAGGATCTAACAAAAATACTACCCAGCAGACCTAACATTGTGTTTACAAAAGCACCAAATATTGGACAGAAATTGGCACCTAGCTGTCCTCTCATGCGGAAGAAAGCATATAACAATTTCAGCCTTAAGGGTTACTTTATTTGCAGTGCTTGCACAGCCTGCAAATACAGTTTAAAAAGTACTTCATTTTCCTCTACGGTAACCTCTAAGATGTACAACATTAAACAACACATTAATTGCAATAGCACAAATGTTATTTATCTTTTGGAATGTCCCTGCGGTCTGCAGTATGTGAGAATGACTACAAGGCCAATCAAACGCTGTTTATACGAACACGTTTATAATACTGTATCACCAAAGGTTTGATCATGCATAATGTGTCGAATCACTTTCTCCAGGTACATAATAGGGACCCCGCAGGACTAAAATGTATGGCCATAGAGGCACTTACACCAAATTGGCGGGGAGGCAATATCAATATCCTCCTGGGCAAAAAAGAGTCCTTTTGGATATATGAGCTCCAGACGCTGGCACTTCTGGGTCTTAATATCGAGTTTGACCTCAAAGCATTTCTCATTAACAAATAAATCTTCTAATAGGTCGTCCTGCTTCTTTTGTCACTTAACATCAACATGGGTGTTTGGGTTTCACATTGATTTAATCGATTTATTTCATTGTTTATTAATGGGTTTACATTACACTTTAGCCACTGGGATTATGGATTATATTGATTGTATATATTACGATACATATAGTTCATTATTATATGAGGTATTGCACATTTTGTAGTTAATATAGATGGTTCATTCACTTTTTTATTTAATTTTTTTTACCTATATTGTAGGGGTTGAATTTGTGCTGAGCACTGAACATTTGATTATATATTGCGTTGTGCTCGAGGTATTGGTTGGAATGGTTGGTGGCCCATTTTTGCAAGGCCATAGGCTCAATTTTATTCGTTTTGCACACTGTCCATTCTATATCTGTTCATTCTTTGTGGTCCATTTCAAGGTTCTTACATGGATGACCTTGGAGCTAAATACCATCCTAGAATATACATATCTTATTGTGGAATATCATTGAGAAGTCTATGTTATTCATTATTAATTCATTTTTTATTCACTCATGTATTTGCATATCATGTATTCATTTATTTCTCTTTTTTATTTCCAGTTATATTTCATTATAGGTGGCTATTATTAGCCTTCTTTTGATATTAGGTTTATGTATGTATATGTATTTGTGAAGTTGTATGTCTTTAAGTGTTGTTAGCTGAGACCTTTGGTCAATTTTTCAAGCCATTGTGCATGTCCATTCTCAAATTGGGTTACTATACCTTTAAATCGGGACTACTTAAATGTGGACGTTCTATGACTGAGGAACTACTTTTCTACCCCTGAGGAAGGAAGTGCAGTCTTCCGAAACGCGTAGGGTGGTCTATGCGTGCACAGCTGATACTACAACATTTACCACACTTGCTATACCAATCCACGGACTTATCCCGGCCATTGTTCCTGTCTACGGCGCCTGCTGCACCGAACAGGACATTGATGACACCGCTGGGCTGTTGCTGTCGGCGTGGATCCTGTGCTGCTGTTGCGCACGTGACGACGCCTTCTCCTGCGACACGCGGCTCTGTGCGTCTGCCCTGCGGAGGTCTGTGGTGTGGATGGCAGGGAGGGTTCCCCTCCGAAGCTCCTGCTGATCATCTGAGAAGCTCGGACAGTAAGTTTTACCATCACGAGAGGGGATATTCTCAGATTTATCCACTGCCTTCAATTCTATAGTGTCTGGTAAGCGGCCAGTCCAACCACGGTTGGAGTGCACATGTGACCCTTTGTTTTAGTGATATTATTTATTTTAATTAGCTATTGTATTAAATGTTATTTTTATTAATCAGTCATTCGTTTTGTCTCAGCTATTGTTTGTCTAATATTTGTGAATAGTGTTGTGTGTTTGTTTAGTGATTGTATTACACTATGTTTGTTTTTATTTCTTTTACATGATTTATCGTCTTAACGAGGAGAGTTCGAGTGGATATCACCTTTTATCTGGTTGTATAAAATATTTTTCTTTTATATTCCATATTGGCCAAGCGCCATAGATATAACGTTTTTTCTTCATGATTAGGATTATATGACCTTCTCTGCATTGGGTTCTATTTACCTATATGAACCTGGCAAGGATAGGGTTAATATGGCAACAATGAGGACATCACTTTAAGTCAAACTTTAAGCCCGCCCCATCATGGCTATTTAAGAGGAGACATCACTGAAGGTCTTTACTTCATCCCTGAAGAAGCGTACTCTGAAAAGTGAAATGTGCATCGGGTTTTAGTGACGTCACAACGGTGGCGTCGGGTGGTGAGATCTGATGCGGAGGCAACCGAACTGCACAACCAGGTTGTATAGTGATTATTGCACAACATGTGATGGTGTATTGTGATATGCATTATCATTGTTATTATATCTGTAGCCAGGTCCTCTATAGTCCCCCTCTCCCCTGCTTGATCAGGTTGCTAGGGACGCTGCGGGGAGGTTGCTAAAGTGCAGGGAGCAGGCGAGCGGGTCGCCAGTGTTCTGACAAGGGCGCCTCCATTTTGTTTGTGTGCACGCATGCACAGAGAAGGTTCACGCATACGCAGAGAGATGCTGGAGTTGCGGCAGTCATCTTGGTACACCATGCGCATGGGCAGTATATCACAAGCGGTGGCCATAACACCCACAGCTCTGCAGGGGAACTACAGCTCCCATGAGCCTCTGGGCTGCAGACCACATGTTGCAATGCAGCCAATATAGCTAAAGGATTCACAGCCAGCAGAGATAGGCATTTGGTGCGAACGGAGATACCACGCCAGACAGATGTGGGAACTCAACGGAGTAGGTAGTGTCCAGGGAACAGTGCTTTCCTGGACTAGAACAGGGAGAGACAGAACCCCACTGGAGAGCACTCAAACATGTGTAGAGATCACAGTGAACTGTAAATGAATGGAGTGAGGTGTTACATGTGGAGTGAGTTGAGCCAAAAAAGCGTTGCGAAAATGAAATAAAATATCCAGCATATTTTATTTCATTTTCGCGATGCTTTTTTGGCTCAACTTGAGTCTCATCCACAGTTACTATTTAGTGTTCTTCCTATTTTAATTGAGTTATGACTCCTATTAAACCCGCTTTTAACCACTCACTCCACATGTAACACCTCACTCCATTCATTTACAGTTCACTGTGATCTCTACACATGTTTGAGTGCTCTCCAGTGGGGTTCTGTCTCTCCCTGTTCATGATCTATATACTCCCCAGATAGTAGCACCACATTGTTAAACAACAGCAGTAGCGAGGGTTCCCCCCCCCCCCCCCCCCAGTTCGTTGCCTTTCCTGGACTAGGCCAGATCTTCCCATTTAGGCCCCAGCTAGGCCCGACTAACAATATGTTGTGGCTGCTACAGGGAAAGCCCATAGCTAGGGACCTTTCCCGGTAGCTGCTTTTTGTCAGGTACAGCATCAGTGAGATGCCACACAGTGGCTGCGGCCTGTGGTCTGGGACCAGATCACCTCCGTTGTAAGAGACTCTGTATGGTGATACTATCCACACGGGAATTAACCCCACGTGGAGGCGGATGCCATAGCTGATGGCGACAACATTGGATCAGACGGATCCCCTTTGTAAATCTGCCGTACTCAGGTGCTGGAGCCCCAGCAGGTACCTCAACAAGTGCACCAACACTTTACGGGATAGCACTATCTCCTACACTTTTGGGTGGGTCCTGACATTGGGGGAAAAGGACATAAGTGCATTGGTGCCAAGCACCCAATATACTTTGGGGATACTCACTGGCGGTATCAGGTTGGGGCATATTATACTGTGTGGTACACGGTACTGTTTAGCATTTTCAGTAAAGGTTGTGTAACGGTTTTTCTGAACCGGCCTGACCCACCCAATCTCACATTGGCCCCTGTGGTCTAACCGGCCCCCATTACAGTGTGGTAGTGTCTGGTGGTGCACCTGTTGGCAACAGGACTCCTGAGTCTCCCGCATGATGGTGTATGGGGAGGACCCGTCCAGACAGGCAGCTGAGGTAGTGTGCTGAGTCTCACCTAGTTCCAGTGCAGCGTCTCCACCTCATCAGGGTCCCTGCGTCCGCATGGGGATGATCCTGTTGAGGAACTCCTCCGTGGTGCTCCTCTCTGTACATTCACTCCACACATGTACACGAGAGGGTTTGTGATTGAGAACATCTTTATTGTCTTGAGTGGGCTAGCTGCCCCTCGCAGTAGATATCTAGCCACTCATGTCCAGTCAGTGCCTCCCTTTAAAAGGTGTATTTCTCCTTTGATAGGGATTCCCTATCCCCGCAGGGATCACTGCCCTGTGCCAGGTCCCTGGACACAGTCTCCTCTTCAGTTACTATAACATAACTAGAACTCTCAGTAACTCAGGCTAGGACTAGAACTTGAACTCCTCCTCTTCTTAGCTGAACTTGTACTAGAACTACTTTTAGAAACAGTGCTGTGCCTTATGTACACTCTGGAAGCTGACACACCTCTGACATCACTAACCATGGAGTCAGAGCATGTGACTACTCCCATCCATACACAGGGCACCCCACCAGGGTGTGAGGGCAAACCTCCATAATTACTGCTGGCATGCCCACAACTTACCAGGCCTTACTGTCAGCAGGAGAGATGACTGTAGCCATTTTACATGACCGCTACAGTTGTTTATTATATACAGTACCTGAGTGTGTGAATTATTGGTATTGTTCCTGTAAGGGGCCTATCCCACCTCATTGGGATCCCTTACAGGTGAAGACGCTGCACCAAGACGGATCAGATATCACCCAAGGATCCCTGTGGCGGAGGCTCAGGACTCCTGGTTGCCACACAGGTAATAACAGTTCCGGTTGTTCTTTCCCAGGTACGGGAACAAGGGCTACATATCTATGACTTGCAGTTGAGATATTAGAGATATTAATTTATTATGGTGACGGATGCCTGATTTTTACCTCTCTCTGACACAGACACATATATTTTACTTAGCAGGCAGGCTTAACACAATACTGGCTGCCTGTGTTTATTGATACGGATCTGTTTGATTTGCGTCTTCATCCGGCAGTGCTTAAGTCAACTGGCATAATTAGCATACTCTTACGGAGTGAGTATTGAATTTTATGGTTCCTTATATACACATAGATGCACTCTATGTACTGTGTACCACCACGAGGCACTATTGGTGTTTCTGACAGCCGATATATTGCTATCTGTCAGAAGGTCCTATTATGCTTGCTATTACTTATCTCTGAACACGATATTGCTAATACCTGACACACTAGAAAATGGTATAAACGACTAATTGCTGTAGGCCACCTGTGTATAAATACTTACAATTGTGAAGCAACACTTATTGGTTTGTTGCTTTTAACTAAACAATTTTGGCATATGGAGATGTACTTATATGTCTGGCGCTCTGATCTAATTGAGAGCAGTCTGATGAATTGAGAGCAGTCTGATGAATTGACGCTGCCTTGAATATGTGTCTACACATCTTGTCTTTATGCTATACATCCTACTGAGTGTTCATATGAATATTAATTGTATATATTTAACACTGAGTGAGTTTATTGTATAAATAAAACTTTATTGTTTTGGTTCCAATGGAGGATTTAGCCAAGGTGATTATTTTCACCACTCTCTTCATATTATGATATCAATTTGCTGATTTATGAATCAATATTATTTTCTGATATTTAAAGGTTGAGTTAAATAATTGGGGACGTTCTTTAGGTTTTCTATGACCAAACTCTGGTTATATATAAAGTACAGATAGTACAGATAGTACAGATCAGGTCACTGTCACACGAAAACTACCACTGACTTCAATGGGTGTATAAGATCTTATCCATGGACCCTCAGAATCTGAACTCGTAAACATACAATGCAGTCTGTGTATTACTAGTGATGAAGGGGTTAATATCCAAAGGCAGAGTAAGAGCTAATGACCAACTGACCCTGAGAGACCAAGAATTAGCAATATACAGACTCTAGGACAATAGGTGAAAGGCAAGAATAGCTGAGTCAAAGATAATCCTTAACCTACAGTATATGGATATGTACAGTACACTGTGACCAGAAAGCCACATAAGGAAGAGAAAGGTGAACGGAAATGTTGTATCTGTATGTATGTTTATCCTGTAAATATCAGGAGAGACACTGATCTAGAGAGATCTCAATAGAGCAGAACAACTATGAACACCAAGCTGCTGTAAGACTGCTGACTTGTCTAACCAAACTTAATAAAGCAACAAAGCCAAGGGAAAAAATGGAGTCTTCTTTCAGGGAGTTTCTGTGCAGTAGTGCCCTGATTAGCACTAATACAGTTAAATGAATAACCCCTAATTGTGTTTTGTTGTCAATTAAAGTTCTCATTAAATGATTTATACAGGAGTCAAAAGAAAAAAAATAGAGCGATGAATATTTACAAATGTTGTCACGGGAGACCAGAACTTTTACACCGAAAACACCGGGATCACTAGCACCAGACGGGACAAAGTTGTTGAATAAAATTAGGTTTATTCTGGCACGCCAGCAGACAAAACAAAGATGTACAAAACAAGATACAATACCAACTGTGGACCTGGGGACTAGACTGTAGCCTCGCTAGGTGCAGGGGCCTGCTTCAAGAAGGCTTGTCCTGTCCACTTCTCATCCAGGATATCAGAGTGCTGATCACACAGCAGCCACTCTGACATAGATCTCCAGCTGGTCAAAGTCAAGATCCAAACTCCTTCACAGAATGTCTCTCAGATCTCTCAGATGCCCCTCTGAGGGAATCTCCACACTCCTTCCCAGAGTGTCTCTCCCTCTGTTAGCCTCTCTGAGGAAATCTGAATCCTCTGATCAGCAGCACCCCTTATAGCCCTCTTTGGCTATCCTTTACATGGGGCAGGGGCTGCTGGCAAACAGGGCAAACCTGATTGTCCACTCTTTCACACTCGCCAAATGTCTGTAAGGCCTTGCCCCCGCTGCCTACTACAGCGTCCGCTGTGGCGGACGCTGCGCGCACGAGAGCCCTCCCCGCAATGGCGCCGGGCCCGCTGCGAGGGGGGGCCGCAGCGCTCGCGCGAGAGCTACTCCTGCTCTCAATAGAATTGAGAGCAGGACTCGCGTCGAGCGATTAGGCACGCCCCCCGGCGGTTCAGCCAATGAGGGCGAACCTGCCGGGTGACGTCATGGCCGCGCCCCCGTCACTCCTCCGCCACGCCCCCCCCCCCCGGTCTCTCCTCCTGCAGTGAGCTGCAGACCGGGGAATCGGCTGAACGCGCCGCCAAAAGCGCGGGCGCGCTTTACAGCGCCGTGACCGGGGCCTTAGCCTTACACCTCCATGCTCCCAACCATTGTCTCAATACACATTTATCTGCAGGAACCTCTGCTGATTAAATCACAGAGTCCCCTCCATAGAAATGCAACTCACATGCAAATCACATTACAAGTCTGCTATCTTAGAAATGAGTACATACAGTCATACAGTTAATCCAATTAACACTTTACACGGCTGACTCCAAAATCACATCGCAGAACAATGTTGATTCACTAAACTGAGGAAAGGATTGTCACAGGGAATAAAGTGCTTTGGAATACATTCTCACATACGTAGTGCATTATACATCCCCTGTTCTCCCCCAGATTTTAAATACATTTGGCTGAAATAAGCCTTATATAGGTGGCCAAGTAACATGGATTTAGGGATAGCTAGCTGGGCTTCATTTTAGTTTTGTTATGCAAGCTACCCTACCGTCACAAATGATGTTTAAGTAACCTTTTAGAGAGATTACACATTTTGTTTCAAATTCAACAAATGTCAGCTACTGTATTTAAAACAGCAATCCCTTCTTCTTTTTTTATAACCCCGCCATTTTTTTTACAGTATGGGAATTTAACTAATTTCAGCTCTGGAGACCCGCAATTCCAGAAATACTTACTGGTGCAGTTACTGGGTTAATATCTCCCTCTTGTGGAAACATAATTGTTGCCAAATCTCAGTGCAATAGGAAGTCACGTGGTTATCTGTTAAAAGGCAGAAAGTAATACTGTTAACTTAATTGGGAAATACTGTATCTCACGAACCAGAGGATCTTTAGAGCTGAAATAGCACAGTTCTGCTCTGGAGGTCCTCTCTACCCCCTCCCAGTCCCAATCCAACTCAATTCAACCCAATCCAATCTAATCCCAATCCAGTTCCAATCCAGTCTTACTCCTATTAAAATAAAATGAATTAGAGGAGATTGCTGCTTTAATCAAGACTCTCTGTTTGTGTCCCCTACATACTGTATGCATGCAAACTGTATGAAGGTGAAACCAATAGAAAAAAGGGGGAAATGGAATAAAGAGTAAAGTATAGTATTTTATTAATGTGCATTACGGTACACAGATAACACCCTAAATAGATCAGATTTAAAGATTTTCTTTTTTCTTTTTATTATTGCCAACAATTATAAAATTGGATACAAAATATATCCACACTTCAATATACAAGGGTCTGTTGAATTCTTAACCAATCAAATTTGTTCCAAATTATTTACAATTAAATCAAATTTGCATTCAAGCACTAGGTTTCATGACTGCTGATTAATGCGACTAGTCTGCTTATCTTGTTTGTTCAATTTTCTATGCAACAGCCTTTACAAGTAATTTATATTATCCAGCACAGGGAACTAAAATTAGTAAACAAAGGCTTGAATTTGCAATTTAAAATGGGTTGATGATTTACTGTTCACGTAATATTAACAAATAGATGTTTGTGCTTTGTTTGTACTTTTTCATCTTTTTGAATATACAGATGTAGCAGGCAATATTATTTCTATCACACGATTTACAGTCAGTGCTATTGAAAATAATGGTAATGTATGCGTTATCTCCTTAATGCATGTGATATTTAATGCATCATATATTGCGTTTTTATGCGATAATTCGGTTAATAATGCCTCCTTCATCAGTACTTTTTTTTACATGCTTTTGGACCTCACATGTTTAGCTACTTTTCAACAGAATGTCGATATTTTATTTTTTTCCCATTTGAATATGAAATTTGTCGTCATCCACATTGTAAATCTTCATGCTGACACACATTACTCATTTGCATTAGATCTTTTAAAAAAATGAATAGAAAACTATCAAACTTGTTTAACTGCACTTATACTGAGCTCTAACATAAATCCACAGGCACTGTAATTACAGTATACTTGACATTAAAGCCAAAATAAGAACAGTTGAATTACATTATAGAGTCTCTGGATAACAATAAAAGACCTGTCTGCCTGGAACAAAAATAATATGTTGCTTAAGGTAAAAGTGAACCTCGTTTATGTACAGCTCATGTTATTTATAATCAACGAAAATAGATACACATGGAAAAATGTTGATACTGTAAATAAAATTCTGCCAATAAAAAAATCATTTAGCTTAAGATGGAATGTTACTTTGGAACGTATCTTTGAATCCGAGCCAAATCCGAGCCAAAATGCCAAAAGGCTCATCCTCGGACTCATTGTTTTTTTTTTTGTTAATAAACTGGTCAAATATTTTGATGTGCGAATGAGTAATTTGAACTTATGCACTGCAGTTAGAAAAAAGCAGAATATAAAAAAAGTATTAAAATTCTACTACTGTACTGTAACTTATACAAATTAAAAAGGACCCTTCCCAATTTAACAGCTCAATTATCTTTTGAGCAAAACATATGCTAGTATATATCATGTGCATCATTTTTTCTTGTATGCTAGAGTTTGTGTGATAAAGTGGGACACATGCACAATTACACTTGTATTATTGGAAGCAAGTGGTTATAATAGCCTTTTTTTTTTTTTTTTTTTTTTTACTAATTGGTACAGTATTTACCACAATGTGCCTTTTAGTGGCAGTATATTGATTGGGTTAGAGAGACCTTTATTTTGCACATTTGTAAGCAGCGCACAGTTTATCCCAAGATAAAATCACTCCATTAAAATACACTCTACAAGTGTTTGCCGTACAACAACAATGTGTCCTAGGCTAGTACTGAGAGAGAGAGGGAGAGCGGCACAGAGAGAGGACATTGTTGTACATCCTAACCAAGCATATAATATTCAATGGTGGAAGACAAAGTGCAAAGCTATGTGAGGATGTGAAAATAAAAAGAACAAAATATATACAGTGAAGACAAAGCACCCACGCATACTTCCACAGAACTAGATGAAAAGTGTGCCTAGGGGCATCTGATCCTGTCCTACTTTGCCACCTGCTCTGTCCCACTATCACTCCACTATCACTACAGACATGTAAGCCTGACATCAATATTTATTTATTTATTTATAAAATATTTTACCAGGAAGTAATACATTGAGAGTTACCTCTCGTTTTCAAGTATATCCTGGGCACAGAGTTAAGACAAATAATACATGGTTACAAATACAGTTACATAAATGAACAGGGTATACATTATATACAAGACATTGCATGCACAGTTAAAGAAAATATATGTTATGGGCGTATGTAACAGTTACAGGTTAAAATGTGAGACAGACTTAGATTTGAAAGAACTTAAACTGGTGGTGGATGTGAGAGTCTCTGGTAGGTTGTTCCAGTTTTGGGGTGCACGGTAAGAGAAGGAGGGACGGCCGGATTCTTTGTTGAGCCGTGGGACCATGAACAGTCTTTTGGAGTCTGATCTCAGATGATAAGTGCTGCATGTGGTAGGGGTGAGGAGCTTGTTCAGATAGCTGGGTAGCTTGCCCATAAAGAATTTAAAGGCAAGACAGGAAAGGTGAACTTTGTGCCTAGACTCGAGTGATGACCAATCTAGTTCTTTGAGCATTTTGCAGTGATGTGTGTTGTAGTTGCATTGGAGAACAAAATGACAAATTGAATTGTAGAGGGTGTCAAGTTTGCCAAGGTGGGTTTGAGGTGCCGAGCCATATACTTTGTCCCCATAGTCAATAATTGGGATTAGCATCTGCTGTGCGATTCGCTTTCTGACCAGGAGACTTAGGGAGGATTTGTTCCTGTAAAGTACCCCTAGTTTGGCATAGGTCTTGGTTGTCAGGGTATCAAAGTGCATCCTGAATGTTAAGTGGGAGTCAAACCATATGCCCAGGTATTTAAAACTAGTGAGAGGGGTTAGGGTGGTGTTAGTGTTGGTTCTAATCTGGAGCTCAGTCGCTGGAAGCTTGAAAAATTAAGTCTTGGTACCAAATACCATTGTTACAGTCTTGTCAGTGTTTAAAAACAGTTTGTTGTGGGAAATCCAGTTTCGAGTCTCAAAAAGTCAGACTGAAGTATGTGTTGAAGGTCAGAGAGGCTAGGGCTGTGTGCATATAGGATTTTGTCATCTGCATACATGTGTATTGAGGCTTCCTTACAAGCTGTGGGAAGATCATTAATGAACACTGAGAAGAGTAGGGGCCCCAGAAGAGAGCCTTGCGGGACACCACAGGTGATATCCAGGAGGTTGGAGTTAGAGCCTGAGATGGACACATGTTTGGATCTACCTGATAGGTAGGACTGAAACCAGTTTAAAGCATGCTGCCCTATTCCAGAGCTCTGGAGTTTGTTAAGCAGGATAGCATGATCAACAGTATCAAAAGCCTTTGCAAAATCTAGGAATACTGCACCACTGCGTTGTCCCCGTTCCATTCAACACTGGATTTCATTGCAAACATTTAGCAGGGTAGTTACGGTGGAGTGTTTGGGGTGAAAGCCAGATTGGAATTGGCTAGGGAAATTTGTCTTGGTATAGTAATCGCTTAATTGGGAGTGGACACATTTTTCCATGACTTTGGATAGAATTGGGAGAAGTGAGATTGGCCAGTAGTTTGAGACAGTGTTTTTGTCCTTTGTCCCCACTTTTGAAGATTGGGAAAACTCTGGCAGTTTTCCAGGTCTTAGGGATATGGCCTGCAGACAGGATAGAGTTGACTATGGAAGCAATTGGTTTGGCAATAGCTGGGGCACCAAGTCGTAGGAACCTAGATTGTAGTAAGTCAGGTCCACATTGGCTGCTTAGTTTTAATTTGAGGAGCGCTTGTGTAATCTCCTTTTCGGATACTGGGTCAAATTGAAAGTTGTGGGCAGTGTTGGGAGGGGGTGGGGCTATGTGGGTACTCCCAGGATGAGATTCAGGTTTGTGGTTTGGGCTGCGTCTCACTAATAATTTAGTGGCACACCCCACAAAGTAATCATTGAATGCATTTGCAATGTCAGTGGGGTTTGTCAGAGTAATGTCCCCCTTAGTGATATTACTTGGTTGTTGATGGTTATAAGGCTGGAATATATTGTTGATAACCTTCCAGAAGTTAGCTGGGTTTGATGTATTCTGGTGGAGATTGTCAGAGTAATATTGTGCTTTTTTAGTGCCTTGTTTGCCTTGTGCACATGTTCCGCAGGCATCTGTAGTGATTGAGAGCCTCGGTAGTGCCAGTTGCTTTGTAGCTTTTCCACAAGGTATCCCTGAACTCGTAGAGTGCTATAAGGTCAGTTGTAACCCATGGAAGGTGGGCCCCCCGTACCCTTATTTTGCGTAGTGGAGCATGGGTATCGCAGAGTTTTAAGAACTCGGATTGGAAATAGTCGAGCGCAGAATCAGGGTCGGGAATTAAATCGATTCTGTGCCATGGGCAGTTAGTAAGGTCATCCAGAAACTGTTGGGGGTTAAAGTTTTTAAATGTTTTAGTGAGGAGAACTTTAGGGCTTGAATGGGGCGGTTTAATTTTCCTTACACAGTACACTATTGCATGGTCACTGAAAAAATCAGGAAGGATGCCAGAGGATTGGATTCTGCAGGGGTTTGAGGAGAGAATCCAGTCTAGCAAGGAATGGTTGTGCAATTTCAGGTTTGTCCGTGTGGGTTGGGAAATGATTTGCGATAGGTTAAGTGACTTGAGTTGTATCTGGATTTTGTGGTTTTTAGGGTCAATATATTGAAGTTGAAATCCCCAAGAACTAGCAGCTCACTCTTCTCATTCAGAGAGGAAATGGAGCCAAGAAACTGGGTGATATCAGTGGGGAAGCTACTTAAAGGTTTAGTACGGTATAATATTCAGGAATACCTAATGGAAAACAAAATTATTAGTAATAGTTAGCATGGATTTATGAAGGATAGATCATGCCAAACTAACCTTATATTTCTTTGAGGAGGTAAGTAGGAATTTAGACAAAAGTAATGCAGTTGAAGTGGTTTACTTAGATTTTGCAAAGGCGTTTGATACGGTTCCACAGGAGGTTAGTGTACAAAATAAAGCAAACAGAGAGTTGTCATAAATGGAACTTTTTCAGATTGAGCTAAAGATGTGAGTGGAGTACCTCAAGGATGGGTACTGGACCCCTGTTTTTTAACTTGTTTATTAATTACCTTGATGTTGGCATAGAGAGCAAAGTCTCCGTCTTTGCTGATAACACTAAATTATATAAGGTAGGGGTGCGCAAACTTTTTGCCCTGTTCCCCCCTTTCCGCTCTCCCACACTGCTCGTGCCCCCCCCTACCTAGTCTGAAGCGTCAAATGACGCTGCGGAGTCATGTGATGTCATGTCACGTGACCCCGTGGTGTCTTTTGATGCCGCATTACCAGGGCGATGTGTTGCCCAAGCCGACTGACTCACAGTAAGGGAAGTTACAGAGGCCTCATGAGGTCCCCCGGCATTTAATTTAAATGCCTTGGGGAAGAGCGCAGGGCCTTTTTAACCGCCGGGCCCCCCAGTTTGCACATCACTGGTGTAAGGTACTAGAATTAGAGCAGGATGTAATTTCTCTCCAGAAGGACTTGGAGAGACTGGAAACGTGGCAGGTAAATGGCAGATGAGATTTAATACAGATAAATGTAAGGTTATGCATTTGGGAAACAAGAATAAACAGGCAACTTACAAATTAAATAGGGATAAACTAAGGGAATCCTTGATGGAGAAGGATTTCGGAGTGCTTGTAGACAGCATGCTTAGCAATTGTGCTCAAAGTCATGCAGGAGCTGCAAAGGCAAACAAGATCTTATATTGCATTAAACGGGCAATGCATGGAAAGGAACTCAACATAATTATGCTCCTCTATAAAACATTTGTAAGACCGCACATTAAAAATGGAGTACAATTGTGGGCACCAGTCCATAAAAAATACATTATGGAACTAGAGAAAGTGTAGAGAAGAGCCACCAAATTAATAAAGGTGATGGATAATCTGATTTATGAGGAGAGGCTAGCCATATTATACTTGTTTACATTAGAAAAGAGGCGTGAAGAGGGGATATGATAACTATATACAAATATATTTGGGGACAGTACAAGGAGCTTTCAAAAGAACTATTCATAAAATGGGCAGTAAAAAGGACATAGGGTTATCTCTTAAGGTTGGAGGAAAAGAGATTGCACCAGCAACAAAGAAAAGTATTCTTTACAGGAAGGGCAATTCAAATGTGGAATTCATTACTTATGCTGACTGTGATGGCAGATACAATAGATATGTTCAAAAGAAGGTTGGACATCTTTTTTTAGAAAGAAAGGGTATACAGGGATATACAAAATAAGTAAACATGGGAAGGATGTTGATCTATGGTGTAATCTGATTGCCAATTTTTAGGGCCAGGAAGGAGTTTATTTTCCCCTGATGAGATATCATTGGATGATATTTCACTGGGGTATTTTGTTTGCCTTCCTCTGGATCAATATACTGCAAGTATGAATATAGGACAAAGTATCTTTTGTCTACATTTAACATAGGTTGAACTTGATGGACGTATAGGTATGTATTTATTCAACCTCATCTACTATGCAACTTATGTAAATCCTTGGCTCTCTTACCTCAGGGTTGGTATTAGTACAAGTAGTTCTGGATATTCCACAGGAGGGGAATAGGTGAAGGATAAGTGCAGTCCACAGGATTACTACTGGGAGAAGAACTCACACATATTAAAGGTGCAGTTCCACCTATGGCTACCCCAACCCCCTCTACAGGTGGGATGCAGGGGTTTCCAGCGCTGAAACACATTCTTTTCAGCTCCAGAGACCCCATTGTTCCTGAGATATTTACCTCTTTAGGTGCTTGTGTGACTTGTACTGACTGATCTGTGTGGTTGATTTGAAGTGCTGGTTGTTTAAAGTGTGTGCAGTTAGAACTAGAAGCAGTTTGAACAAGGAAGCAGTTAAACAAGGTTTAGTATATTGAAGTACAGTTTACTGTTAGTACTTATAAACTTCATAGTTGCTAGAATGAGCAGGATTGAAAATACCACTCAATGCACATCTTGCCACATGTATGTGCACTTTGAGCAGCTGTTCCAAGGAGCATACCACTGTGGGAAGTGTGAGCGAGTGGTCTCTTTAGAGTCAGAGATTGCTGATCTGAAGAGGCAACTTGCAATATTGAGGGACATTGGCAATCTTGAAAGGGGTTTAGATGTCACTGAGCAGGCCCTTGCTTTGACTAGTGGTGCAGATGGTGGCGCTGTTAGTGAGGAGCAGGTAGGTAGCTTGGTTGCTGTTAGTGAGGAGCAGGTAGGTAGCTGGGTGACAGAAGGGGAAGCAGGGGCAATAGGGAGAGGCAGGTCATTTCTGAGCTGACACATCCCAATAGATTTGCCCTGTTGAGTGAAGATATTGGGAATGTCGGGGCAGAAAGGGCAAGGCTGGGGGAGACTAATTCCTCTAGCAGCCAGGGGAATAGTTCCTACAGCACAGAGGGGACTCAGGATGCTCAGATACAAAGAAAGATTGTGGTGGTAGGGGACTCCATTATTAGGAAGGTTGATAGGGCAATCTGTTGCCGTGATCGCATGAACCGAATAGTTTGTTGTCTCCCGGGTGCACGGGTTCGGCACATTGCAGATCGGGTAGACAGATTGTTGTGGGGGAGGGCTGGGATTGACCCAGCGATCTTGGTACACGTTGGCACCAATGACAAAGTTAGAGAAAGATAGAGGGTCCTAAAAAATGATTACAGGGATCTAGGCCAAAAGCTTAAGGCAAGGACCTCCAAGGTAGTATTTTCTGAAATACTACCAGTGCCATGCGCTAACGCAGGGAGACAGACAGAGATCAGGGAGGTTAATGCATGGCTAAGAAAGTGGTGCAGAAAGGAGGGGTTTTGGGTTTTTAGAGCACTGGGACTCCTTTTCTGAGAGGTGCCATCTATATTCTAGGGATGGATTGCACCTCAATGAAGAGGGATCTTCTGTGCTAGGGGGGAGAATGCTAACAAGGTTGGAGGAGATTTTAAACTAGAATGGAGGGGGGAGGGGAATGAAACAGATAATGAACTAAATGGAATAGAGGAGGATACAAGGTGGTATGGAGGTAGAATGGGGGCAAGTGCGAGTTTGACAAGCAGAGAGACACCCATAGTAAATACAGATACAGATAATACTAGAAAACTTCTAAAGACTAAACCAAGTGGGCGCAGAAAGGAAAGCGCAGATAAGATAATAGTACAGGCTGAAAAAATACTGAAATGCATGCTTGCTAATGCACGAAGCCTGACAGATAAAATGGGGGAGCTTGAATTAATAGCTGCAAGAGAGCAGTATGATATCATAGGCATTACTGAAACATGGTGGGATGAAACTCATGACTGGACAGTTAATTTAGAGGGTTATTCCCTTTTTCGGAAGGATTGAACAAATAGAAGGGAGATGGAGTATGTTTATATGTTAAACCGGATCTAAAACCTAATATAAGGGATGATGTCTATGAAGGGAATGATGAAAATGTAGAGACTTTGTGGATAGAAATTAGCATTGGAGGTCAAAGTATAAAGAAAATGTGTGTGGGAATATGCTATAAACCACCAAATATCTGTGAGATTGAGGAAGCTAAAATACTTTTGCAAATGGAGAAGGCATCAAAACTGGATCATGTTTGCATAATGGGGGATTTTAATTATCCAGACATAGACTGGGGCAATGAGATTAGCGTTTCAACAAAAGGAAACAGGTTCTTGGGACAATTATATGACCCAAAGACAATTATATGACCCAAATTATTGAGGAACCAACCAGGAGAGAGGCAGTTCTGGATTTGGTCATATCAAACAATGTAGAAGTAATAACAAATATTCAAGTCCTGGAGCATTTGGGTAACAGTGATCATAACATGGTCTCATTTGAAATAAATTATCAAAAAACAGATTACTTGGGTTCAACAAAGACTTTAAACTTTAGAAAGGCAGATTTTAATAAACTGAGGTCTAATCCACAAGTAATACACTGGGGTAATGTTTTTGCAGGAAAAAATATAGAAGATAAATCGGCAGTCTTTAAAACATTGTTAGAAAAGCACACTTATCAGTGTATACCCTTGGGTAATAAGTATAAAAGAAATAAGTCAAAACCAATGTGGCTAAATAAACAGGTAGGGGAGGAAATGGACAAGAAGAGGAAGGCGTTTAGATTCTTTAAGTCAGAAGAGACGGAGACATCGTATCAGAATTATAAGGAATGTAACAAAAATTGCAAAAGGGCAATCAAATTGGCAAAAATGGATAATGAAAAAAGGATTGCAATAGAAAGTAAGGTCAACCCTAAAAAGTTCTTTAAGTACCTTAATAACAGAAAAATGAGAAAAGAAAATATAGGACCCTTTCAGTGTGAGATGGGCAGGCAGATTATTGGAGTTAAGGAAAAAGCAGAGTTATTAAACAAATTCTTTGCCTCTGTGTTTACCAGGGAAGAATCAAGTTCAATAGTAGTGCCGCAGGTGGAAGCCACAACCTCCATATTAATGAACAATTTGTTAACTGAGGAAGAAGTTCATAAGCGACTTGAAAAAATTAAAGTAAATAGGGCACCTGGCCCCGATGGCATACATCCAAGAGTTCTCAAGGAATTAGGCTCAGTAATAGCCAAACCATTATATTTAATATTCAAGGACTCATTTCCACCGGCTCAGTACCACAAGATCGGTACTGGGACCCATGCTTTTTAACTATTTTATTAATGACCTTGAGGTTGGCATCGAGAGCAAAAATCTCCATCTTTGCTGATGATACTAAATTGTGTAAGGTAATAGAATCAGAGCAGTATGTTATTTCTCTTCAGAAGGACTTGGAGAGACTGGAAATGTGGCAGGTAAATGGCAGATGAGGTTTAATACAGATAAATGTAAGTTTATGCATTTGGGATGCAAGAACGAAAAGGCGACTTACAAATTAAATGGGGATACATTGGGGGAATCGTTGATGGAGAAGGATTTAGGAGTGCTTGTAGACAGCAGGCTTAGCAATAGTGCCCAAAGTCATGCAGTAGCTGCAAAGGCAAACAAGATCTTTTTTTGCATTAATCGGGCGATGGATGTAAGGGAAGTAAACATAATTATGCCCATTTACAAAGCATTAGTAAGACCACACCTTGAATATGGAGTACAATTTTGGGCACCAATTCTAAGAAAAGACATTATGGAACTAGAGAGAGCGCAGAGAAGAGCCACCAAATTAATAAAGGGCATGGACAATATAACTTATGAGGAAAGGCTAGCTAAATTAGATTCCCACGGGCAGTACAAAAAGCTCAGGGCAATCCCTAAAGGTTGGAGGAAAGGAGATTTCACCAGCAACAAAGGAAAGGGTTCTTTACAGTAAGGGCTGTTCAAATGTGGAATTCATTACCCATGGAGACTTTGATGGCAGATACAATAGATTTGTTCAAAAAAAGGTTGGACATCTTTCAGAAAGGAACGGTATACATGGATATACCAAATACGTATACAGGGGAAGGCTGTTGATCCAGGTATTAATCCGATTGCCAATTCTTGGAGTAAGGAAGGAATTTATTTTTCCCATTATGAGATATCATAGGATGATATGACACTGGTGGTTTTTTTTTGCCTTCCTCTGGATCAATAAGTAAGTATAGATATAGCATAAAGTATCAGTTGTCTAAATTTAGCATAGGTTGATCTTGATGGACGTACGTCTTTTTTCAACCTCATCTACTATGTAACTATGTAACTATGAACTTTTTACTCAGATCTTTTTTCAGAGTACTTGGGGCCAGCCTATTTTTATATTGCTGGCCTTCCTAAATGCTATTTTAGGCTGGGCACCAATGGAATCCGTTAGTTTTGGATCCATTTTCAAAATGTTCCAATGTTTTTTAAGGATCTGTCGTATTTTAAATTCCTGTTTGCAGAATCCTGTAATGCACATTGGAGTACCATTAGACTTAGCCTCCTTGTTCTTAACTAGGCTATTATATTCTTAGGTATTAAAAACCGTTCTCTATTAACTTTCTGGCTTTTAAGAATGGATTTATTCACAAGTTGTTGACTATAACCCTTACTGGTAAATCTCTTAGCTAAAGTCTCAGTTTGTGCTTCAAAATCCATCACCTTGGAGCAGTTTCGCCGGGTATGTATCATCTGACCATAAGGGATGTTGTCCAACCAACGTCCCAAATGGAAACTCTTACAATCTAGGTAAGAGTTAACATCCACAGGTTTGAAAAAGGTTTTGCAACTATATTGTTATCTTCTATTGTCAGGGTAAGATCTAAAATGTTTATCTCCTGGTGGTTATTATCACCCTTTAATACAAGATTATCATCATTGTTGTTGAGATATTTTATAAATTATTCAAGATCATCTTGTGTTCCTGCCCAAATAATCAGGATATCTTCAATATAGCGTCGGTAGTATTTTAAATACTGACTGAATTTGCTGGGCTTCCAAATAAAGTCCGGCTCCCATTTCCCCATGAAAAGCCCAGCATAATTGGGGGCAAAGCATGTCCCCATGACCGTCCCAGTGGTCTGGACATAGAAGTGATCTTCAAATAAAAAATAATTATGGTGAAGAATAAACGTAATACTATCAATGACAAAGTGTTGTTGAGTAAGTGACAGTGAATTATCAACATATAAAAAGTGCGTAGTGGCTTCTATCCCTTGTGAGTGATTGATACAGGTGTAAAGAGATGCGACATCTAAAGTCACCCAAATAAAGTGCTCTTCCCAACTGATCTCTTTAAGTGAATTAAGTACATCCGTGCTATCTTTAAGAAGCAATGGGAGTGAATTAGTGAGGGGTGCTTGGAAGAAATCAACATCACGTGATAAGTTGGATGTGATAGATTCTATTCCAAACACTCTGGGACGGCCAGGGGGATCCACCAAAGATTTGTGTATCTTGGGGATATGATATAAAATGGGCACATGTGGACAGCCAATATATAGGAAATTAAGTTCCTTACCTAACAAGATACCTGATGCCTGGTCCTGAACCAAGAAATCTTTCAGGGTGACCTGATATTTAAGTGTAGGATCTCCCAATAACTTTTTATAGGAGGTGGTACTGTATCTTCCAAAAGATGAAAGGCCTCCTTTTAAGCATATCAGGGACCCTTTACAAGCGCCTCCATATTATTGGGGTTTAGCCTTTGTTGGTTTGTGTACCATTGGGATCACTGTGATCCATTCTTATTTTAAAGTGTGTTGTACATATTTCAAATGTACATATAAATTGTATTTTATTTGCCTAATTCTGTCTTTGTTTTCTCTCTTATGCGCCCCTTTATGGTTTAATTTTGCATTTAGATACTACCCCGCTGATCACTGGATCAAGAGACTGGGAGCTGCAGGGAGAGTTATACAGACAGTGATGAGATAGGAGTTGAAGGACACGTATCCCTTTTCAAATCCCTGGTTGATTGCATGCCCAGAAAGGGAAAAACACAAAAAAATGCTTTTATTTCATACGGTACATTTGAATGGTACATTGTTACTGGGCCCAAGAGCTAACTCTCTTGGACCCTTATACACGGGGCAGGAGTAAACAAAACGGGCTTGACCTTTATTGTATAGCATTGTTACCCCCTCCTGTCACATCTATTAAGATCGATTTGGCTGGGAATAGGTTTATGTTGCAGGGAAAGCAGCTACTCCCTTTTTTCTCTTTTTTTGCTCCTTTTTATATTCCTTTTGGGAGCTCGCCCCTATGATAGTCTGCCCGGGTGGACCAGACAGGGCAAACAAGAGGGGGGGGGGGGGGGGGGTAAGCGGCCCAAGTTCCTGGATGGGTCTCCTCCCTGGGCCTCCAAAATACAGTTCCACCATCTAGGCCCCAAATCACAATTGTATTAATATAATGTCCATATAATGTCCAAAATGTGTGCTTTTGGTCTCTAATTATACTTTGTTTCTTTGGCTATTCGGGTTTGTATAACTTTGTTTAATTTGAGTAAATATAGGCCAGGATTAGTATGGATTTATGTTCCCTGTTTATGGAGCTTCAGCCGCACACATCCATCTTGGTCAGGCTCGAGACCACGCCCGAGAAACTTGCAGCATCTTTGATGAGTACCATATGTTTTATATAAGCAGTACTCTAGTTACTTTCCATGTAACAGAAACATACTATAACAGAACAATAGCTCAAATAGAAAGTATGATATAATGATATAATAGAATGATAGTCCTTGGGTAATGTATCATAATGTGAGAACCCAGGATATCACTCAAGTTACAGCATCTTCAAATCTGACAACCAAGTCTATTTCTAGATAGTAAAGCTGGGCACTTTTACTGGTAATCAATCGTAAACATGTTTTGGCTTTCTGGTTCATTTTTTATGTTTTTGTTTTGCTACAACTCAATCTGTTTTTTTTTTTTAGATATAATATATATATATATATATATATATATGTATGTATGTATAGGTATACGTTTATACATATATATATACTACACACATAATATATATTATACTGTATATTATAAGAGATTATAGAAAAAAAAACTAAATGTGACTTTAAATTTGTAAAACGTTTTGGAACTTTGAATATTTTGCCCAAAAAGTTAAATCATGTTTTTAAATAAATAAAAAAACATTTGAATTGCACGTCAAATCCGCCAAGCTCAAATTGTGGCAATCCTTACTAGAAGTGTTCCATAATAGAACCAAGATTCTCAATGCACTCATTTGTTTTCAAATATGAATTTATAGAATTCCAAAAATAGCCTTTGATTTACTGGTTGTCATAACAACGGGACAACTTAGATACAAGTGAAAAATATGTTGACAATGTTAGCAACTTCTCCTTTTGAGACATACATTACAGTATATTGAGCTGTCCTTGTCCTTTTATTCTGCTCTATGTGAGATAGAAGAGAGCTACTCTAGCTTTGTAATACTTCTTTATGTGCCATAGCCTTTTCATTTCTGAAAAGGTTAGCCCTTTCAAAATTACATTTAACATCCAGTTTTTAAACGTTTCCCCCCCCGCCCCCCCAAAATGTTTGGAACATATTCCTGTGGTTTAAGTTAGCTATTCCTATTTCTTTTTTCTCTGAGAACAAAAATGTATATGTATCATTACCACTTTTGCTGTTATAAAGTGGAAATTAAACTGGGCATTGATAGTGTTGGTGAGATCACAAGAAGATAAAATAAATTTCGATATCTAAAATGTATTTACATGCAGCCTTTCTCTTTGTAAATAATATACTTCAAAAATATATTAGCACATATTTACTCGACTATGTACATTTCCGCCATAACACACCCTTCAGTACTGGAAGACACCATGCAGCCCATTCAAGTAAATTGCCTGTTGTGTTATAGCATACAACTGCTTTCTATGTACAGGGCTATTGTGCATAAAGGACTCCTCAATGTAGTAGCTGTATGCATGTACTGTACTTTTAAGTAGACACACTGATACTCATATGAGAAAGCAAAACACAATATATGCATTTTTGTGAATTTGAATGGTGATTATTACCTCCATTACATTTTTCACCTTAGTATAATTGCTAAGGATGCCACCTGCTTGTGCAAAAAGACATTGAAGGAGGTGGTTACCGAATTTGCTGTAAACATAAAGATGCTTCAATTAGGACTCTATTTACTGCATTCCTAAATTACTATTAGATAAGAAAATAAATGTTATGTTCTGAATGTTAACATGCAGCCCAAAGTGTAAATAATAAAGTTGACTTTTAAGAGCACACAATCCTAAATCATGTAGAAGGGATAGAAAAGGAGCTGTTATTCACAAATTCACACAACACAAGGACTAGGAGACACTCATTGAAATTAGCATCTACTGTACCATGTACAGTAAAAAAAAAAAAAGGAAACAATTTTTCACTCAGTGCACAAACAATCTCTGGAACTCACTACAACTGGAGGTTGCGACAGCAAATTGGTTAGTTATCTCATTAATTTTTCCATATTTTACAAACATACTAAAAATATTAAACCATACATTGTTATAAAGGAATCTAACTTCTTTACATTTACTTTCACATCATAGCCAAGAAGTGATGTAATATGCATAAAAATATTCTTAAATAGCAGCAGTCCAAGCTACCATTTTCCCCCCTTTAAAATGTGCATCAATACAATCCACACAATAAGTAATGAGCTAAGTTGCCGATCAATCAGCGAAGATTCGGTTCGGGGGTTCACATAAAGGTCGTCAGTGTAGCAGGATCACTGCAGCAGAAGAGGACCAAAGATGCAATGTGGGGAAGATCATGTGACCAGACAGTAACTAGATACCATTGAGCTTGAACTGCTAGAGAGAGGGCAGGGCTCAAAAAGGAGTGTGCCAGAGCCTGTTTCAGAAGAGGAAAGGGATGTGACTTTGTAAATTGCTATAAAAAACAAAAAATACTGTTATATTATAATATATTAAATATTTTAATTCAAAGTTGTTTAAAAAAACACATAATGTACACTTATTTTCTCAATGTATAAAACTGATTTATTAAAAAAAAGACACATCTAGGATATTGCTTGGTCTGCAGCTTTGAAGGATTAAAATAATCATGGCTTTGTTGTTTCTTACTTTACTATACTTTAATGTACAGATGAAGCAGACACTATGACCCCATTAATGTAAAAACATGTTATATAACATATGCATTATCTCATTAACCATTTTTCAATAGCCTACCAGTAAATAATACAACAGTGTTAACACAACACAGCTTGTTAACAGGAGATATTAGAGTTAAATAGATCAAGACAGTAAAATTACCTTGTGCTTAACAAAAACATATTCATAAATATAGATTTCATCTTGTTTCCACCAATGTGAGACAGTACATGCTCAAGAGCTATTCTAGAATTATTATTTTTTAGCACTTCTTTATATAGCATATAGGAATGCAGTATTTATTTCCAGTAACATTCTGAATACTTAATGCTAAAGTTGAGATTATTTTTACCATTGGGTCTTGAATAGTTTTTTTTATGGTTTTTGTGGGGGATTGATTAGCTATGAGCTTGGATTGTTTTTTTTTTTTAGGTGTTGGACATTGTCCATTTATTTAATTAGTTCCTGGTGGCTTCATCCATGAAGATGAACGGTCTTCATCTCGGCTGGGGTAAGCAATCTTTTTTTTTAATGTTCAACATGTATTGCGAATATGGCCCCTATTGAGAGCCTCGGTAGCCACACTAATAATCAATGGATTTAATGGCTATTTTGTTTTTCTTATGGGATTTTCTTTTTAATGTATTTATTTTACATTTTGTATTCGTTTTTTAATAGGCAAAAGCCCTATAAGCCACATTTATCTAATAGGGCTATGGCCATTAGTTTGGTGGATAGCTTTGCTGGGGTGATGGGGGTTGGTGATAGGAGTATTAACCAGGGGTGGGTGATTAGGCCACTGGAGGGGGGGGGGGATTGGTAGGAGTTAACCCCTTGATTACCTGTCCTTGACCAAAAGGTAGCCAAGGGGGTAGGTAATGTTGTTTTATGTTTATATTAACCTTTAGCCCTTTGCGGTCAGCTAGCATTAGAAACCCATGACAAGTTGACCACTTGATAAATTAAAGAGTTAATATTTACTGTTATGTATTTAAAATGATAATTTATCAGCTATTTCAGGTTGTTTTTAGCAATGGGGACCGGGGACAGGTCGGGGGGAGATCACCTGCAAGACAGATCTCGCTCCCCCCGAACCCACTACCTGCCCTGGCCAGCACGTCTGACCTCAAACTAAATGTAATACTGAAAGTAGTAGAGAACTAAAGGGTATAACAGACTAATGACCAGGGTGAAATTAAACAAGCAACTTGTTGATTGCCAGGAGGACCACACTCATATTGTCAGACCGAAATAAAACTGCTTTAATGCTAAGGATTTCACCCCAAATTTCCACGTCAACAATGACTGGGAATAGTTGCAGAAAAGTCTTTTTAGTGTCATCAGTAAAATTTTCACAATAGACAATTGTATGGTAAACTAAAGGAAGATGGCTTCACTAGCTGCATAAAGCTTTAAATAACATTTCATTCATCATTTATTCTGTAGGATGTCATGGTGCACACATGGCTCACTCAGATATTTTATGCTACTTTTCTCTAGTGGCCCTGGACAGCTAAAGGATGAGGAGGATTACTCATAGCTCAAAATGTACCTTGGCTAAATATCAACAAAGGGCTCTATGTTAAGTAATCTAAAAGTTTGTCAAAGAACACAATAGCACAATGTGGTCCAGTAAAAGACTTCATAGTTAACACCATTTAAATCTAATGAGGATGGATACTGGGTGTGGTGGCTTTGATCAACAGAAAATCACAGAAGTGCATTATAAAATTGCCAATCAGTTAGTAATACAACAAAACAGAATTGGCAGGCACCATTTTGTTTCTGTGGAAACTAAGAAAGCCGTCGATCATGTTTTCCCATAAAATGTTTCGCTCTATCTATGGTATTTATTATTTAGGGGTTTTCACAGATGTTGCGGCAGTGAGCTTGGGGGTTGATCACATTGCGAACCTGCAATGTAGGTTATGGTTATTTTATGTTCTGTACGGCGGCTTGGGAGGCCAGGTTAATTGTGTGCTTGAGTTCTTCTTGCAGGGGGCTGGTGAAGGCCAGAGCAGAACTGCTAATGTGTGATCTCAGAGCGAGAAGGTAGGCAACGCTCTGACGATAACTGTTGCATGTCTCATCTATTTCAGCAGTGATCTCCGTTTTTCCCTCTTTGAATTCGTGGCTACTGGAGTTGCCCGCGTAGTTGCACTAGCTCAGCACTGCATTTCAACCAGTCTTTGATCATGCAAGCACACATCACAGCGTGTTTATATAGGCACACGCACAATTCATTGAGCTTAAGCACGCGCAGTTCAGAGAGCTTCTTCCCCCATCATGATGACGTCGATAGCTGAGCAGTTATTCTGCTTCAAGCTGCGGCGGTGAACCATGACGAGGGGTGGTTAGACCGGCGGCTGAACGCATTGTTTGTGAACAGGTGAGTGCATGGGCGCGGACAAAACTGTGGCATCCCTGCAGCATTGCGCACTAGACAGGCGGCAGGTGCTAAGGCTTCTCCCCCGCATCCGGGTGGTGTATCGGTCATGGCCTCGTAGGGTACGGCAGCACAATGCACAAGGTGGTAGTCAGGGGCTGTGTGCAGGGTGGCAGCCTATGGCCGCAGTGCCGCAAGGCAGGGCATCACGGTCAGCAGGACGGCCGCTGTCAGCTGCTGTGGACGGTGTAGCGGTAAGAATGCCACCAGCCAAATCGACAGGTTCAAGAAAATCAGGGCTGCTGCGCGCGGCAGCAAGGCTTTACGGCACCAGGTGGAAGTCATGGGTCATGCGCAGGGTGGCAGCCTACGGATATGGTGCTGCACGGCAGTGTATTGTGGTGCGCAGGTCGGCCCCCCCATTGCAAGGCAGCAGCCTCTGGCCACTGTGACGCAGGGCGGATCAGCACACAGGTCGACCCCCTTTTGCGGTGCAGCAGCATCCGGCCGCTGTGACGCAAAGCAGGGAGTCACGGTACGCAGGTCAGCCCCTCGGTGCAGGGCGTCAGGCTCCAGCCATGGCACTACGAGGCAGGACATCACGGTCTGCAGGTCAACTCCCCCGTTGCGGGGTGGCATACTCCGGCCACTGTGATGCAGGGCGGATCGGCACGCAGGTCGGACCCTCCTCCGGCCGCTGTGAAGCAAAGCAGGACATCACGGTACACAGGACAGCCGCCTGCACCTGCCTTGGTCAGTGTAGCATTAAGATTACCACCCGGCAAATTAGCGGGTGCAAGAAAACCTGGTTGGCTGCCCGCATTCGCAGATGGTGGCAACACTTTATGTTCGCCTGTTTACGATTGCAGGCGGTGAGAGAACACAACGGTCGCCCGCAATAGCCGTGGGCAGTGGACAGACAAGACGGCCGCTTCCAACAATTGCAGGGGGTGTACATTCCTGATTCAACGGTTGAGCTAGCAATGGACGAGGTGCGGCCCGGTTCGCCGTCCAGGTCACTTCCCCCTACTACGCTAAAGACGGTAAGAACTCTGAAGCAGTAAAAAGGGGTCGGTTGCGAGACTGAATAAGCGTGTTAAAAGTTGGTTAGTTTCACCAGAGAATCACGCAGCTCACAATACCCAGCGCGCAGAGGAGTTGGCAGGGGGAGAAATCCCAGGTGGCGCAGCGTGCTTGCGGCCTGCAGCTCCAGAATCGGAGCAGACACTGGATATGGTGGTATATAGCGCAGTGAGGAAAGCGAGTTTTATGGCAGCCTTACTAGGCAGGCTGGAGGCTTTTGTGCCTCAGGCGTCAGTTACTTTCGGGTCCCCCGCAGGGACGGGATTGGGGGACATTGGAATGGTGGTGGGGGATGCGGCAGCATGGGGGGCTCACAGCATATCCACAGGGATCCCCTCCCAGATTGGGGAAGGGTCAGTCGAACAAAGATCCCCTAGTGCTGTTGGGGCATAAAATATCATGATACATGAAGGAGAAGGACCTTTGGATCGATTGGGTTAGAGCATCTGACAAGCCGGCGCCCTTTCAAGGAGGGTCTAGGGGGCCGCGCCCGGCAGTCAGCTTGGGCAGGAACAGATGGGGTCCACATGTCTGGTATCGGTATAGACCTGTTTAGCAACAGTTTTCAGGAGGGCTTGGAGAGGGTTCTGGCGTGGTTGGTGGTATGGGCCTAGTTTAAGGGGGGTTAAATAGGCCTGTCAGTGGTGGCTTTTGGGGGGTAGGTGCTTGTTCTTCCCAGACTGGGACCTGGGTTGTTTGAGCCCGGAGGGAGTACGAGTGGGCGAGGTCATTTATCCATGACTTTGAGAGCCATGAAGACGAGGGGCGGAGAAGAAGGTGTAATCCCTTTGACCCTGGTGCTGAGCTCTCCACACATCGACCAGGGAGAATTCTTCTATTATTTCCCTGAATTGTTTTGCTTTTTTTTGTGATTGGATCATGTAAGATGTGCCTTGAGTTGCATTGGGTAGGTCTTTTGGAGTTTTCGTTTTATCTTGTGTGTGTGAGGCGACCATGTTAAAGTCTCCTCCTATAATTAAGGAAGAGAGTGCCTGCTGTTCCTGGGAGTCCAGAACTTTTTTGAGGAATTGGGTTTGATTTTCATTGGGGGCGTATATGTTCACCAATGTTATGGGAGAACCTGCTAGAGTACCCCGGAGCACCAGGAATCTCCCCTCTGGGTCTGATTGAGTGTGAGTTAGGGCGAAGGGGACATTGTTCCTTATTAGGATAGCTACTCCTTTCTTTTTACTCTGTGAGGATGCGTAGAAAGCCTGTGGGAACAGGCTCTTGAATGTATTTGGGGGAACTGGTGAGTTAAAGTGTGTTTCTTGCAGGAAAACGATGTCCCCTTTTGTTTTTTTTAGTTCCTGGAGCGCTAGTTTTCTTTTTTTATTTGAGTTTAGTCCCTTTACGTTAAGCGTGATTAATTTTATGTCTGTCATTTTGTGTCGTGCTTGTTTTTTGGAGCTCTGAGCTCCGAGGCCCTCTGTATTCCCACGGTGAGGGCTACTAGTCCTGTGAGCCTTAGGTGAGTTTGTGTAGGCGAGTGGGGGGGGGGGGGGGGGGGGGGGCAGGGGGGGGGGGGGGGGAAGGGAGACACAATAGGAAGGGTGGGGTCGTTGGGCCTTCAGATGGCCCTAGAAAGTAGGCCTCTCCCCTGTGGGCCAGAGAGGTACGGGGGTTTATTACCCCTAGAGATCCTTCCAGAACTCCGAAAACGGTCGGAGACCGGAAAGAGGGTCCCACACCCTCTGTGTGAAAACTTACTTAAAACCACTTCTATGGAGACCACTTAGTGTGGTGTCCTATAAACATTTCTTAACATCATCACATAAACCTTTGGAAGAAACAAAACCTTTTTTTAAGACCTCTATTTTGTCGGTCAACATTTATATAGCCTATATTGTTATGTTGTGGGCGTTCAATATTTATCAACCTGCTTTTTGGATACTCTGGGCCCGGAGTTAGCCCCGTCTCCTCTAGATGCTATTTTCCACTTCTCCGCTATAGAGGTGCGTCGTTCCTCTTCAAGACGGGGGGTGGGGGGGTTGGGGGGGAAGAAGGGATGGGGGGGGCTGGGAGGGGATGGGGGGGCTGGGAGAGGATGGGGGAGAGAGGGGGGGGCAGGGGGGGAGGGGAGGGGGAAGGAACCACTTGTCAAGGTGTGGATGCCTATCTGGCTTGTCTGATTTAGGAGCCCATGTGGGCTGGGTAGACATTTTTTTTGTATTAACCCTTTGTCTCTTCTCTTTTTGACAACTTGTACGGAAAAACACAACATTTGGCATTTATCATATGACATTTGCATTTTCTTATCATCCGATACATATATCCTATTGCTAGGGTGTACATTGGCTTGTATCTGCTTATCAACTCTATTTCTTACATGAGCAATTGGCATCTTACATATATCATTTGCATTTACTAATTGTCTTCTGCTTATATCTTATTTCTGCGTAGTCCATTTGCTAGTATCTGCATTACCACCTTGTTCTTTGTTATGATCATTCGGTTTCTACCTTACCACATTTTCATTTTGCTTTTGATTGTTGCTTAAGGCTAGACAATAAAAAACGGGGGGATCAGGAGTGAGGATGGCAGGTATCGGGTTGGGTTGGTAGAGAGGGGAGGGCCCGGGGGAGGTGGGACTTGTGGAATTGTTGTAGCTTGGGGTAACACGGGAACGAGTGAGTAGAACCAAAAGAACAACACGGCAGGTGTAACTACCAAACACCCCACATAAAAAACAACTAAAAATACAACAACAATTCAAACATGCCGTTTTTACATCTCAAACAGATACATACAACAACATGATTTAACAATTGCAATCTAAAGCATTTTTTTCCGGCCTCTTTTGTTTTTTTTTTGCATCGGGTTCATGAGGGGCAACTGTCCTCGGGGTTTTTGGTGGCCTCTCCTATCATCATCTATTCCCTTCTCCCCTTCGTGCCGCCTACTGTAAGAGCGGGTAAGTTGTCTCTTGTTTTCTTTTTTTTTCCTGCCCTTGTTCTTTGCTTATTGCTTTACCCCTTTTGTTTTCGTTACTGGTTGGTTTTTCCTCGTTTTTGATTCTCCCTTCTTTCCTTTTGTATTTGTTTTTCTTTCTTTCTGTTTTTTCTTTTTTTCTCATTTTTGTGTGTGTTTTTTGTTTCTTTTTTTCACTTGTTTTTTCATTCCTCCTTTAGCTCTTTATCTTGTTGTCGTCCTTGTCTTCTATCTGTACAGTTTTTTGTCCTTTTCTCCTTGTTTTTTTCCTTTATCCATTTTGTCTTTTCCTCTGGGTTGCAGTGGTACATCCTGGATAAACAGTATATTCATTGCTTTTTCTAAATTGGTCTAACTTTTCATCACCTGCTAGGCGCGTTTAAAGAGCATGTGGAAAATAGCTGAAGCGCTCAATGCAGGGTTTAATAACAAATAAGCCAAACCAGGGTACTAACATTGATATAGTACCTAATGTGTAATATTAATGGGTACTTCCTCCTAAGCCAGGTGGTTATTTGGTAATACCCACTTACCTCAGTCTCATTGGGTCAGTTCCCTGGAATATAGCAAATACTCCATCTCGGTTAGGGTAGGTAGGCAAGCTGTGCAGCTACTAAATGCAATACAGGAAAAGGAGACCAAAAGCGCACCAGCAAAACGGTAGCAGGAAGGCCCAAAACGAAATAATAAAAGGGCACATTAATGTGACAAAGACCCATCCAAGACGTTCGAACGTCACAGCGGTTCTTTTTTTTTCAAGGATAAAACACAATGTGATAACATCCATAATATACCCTCTTACCTGTGGGGGGCCGTTTCGCGCCAAAATCGGAACCTGATGACGTCATCGCTGCGCGCGTCATCGCCAGAGACGCAGAGCTACCAGTGCCGATCTAAGGCAAAAGGAAAGTCCAACAAGCATTGTGCCAGTTTTGGAAGGGCAGAAATCAGGAACACAATACCAAGCTTTATAAAACATCCACAACCCACAGACACGTATATGTCTGCTTCTTATCTCTGGCAGGGTCTCATGTGTCAACAAATAAATCTTACTACCGGCTCAACCTACACTTTATTAGAAAGTACTAATATAAGAAAAACATAAAGAAAATGGATTAAAAAAACTTGTTGTGTTACAACTAAGCTATATGCAAAAAAAAGTGAGAATATATAAAAAAACATATAAACATGATTAAAAAAAATGTGAAACAAAAATAAATTTAAAGACATATTGACACATATATACTGCGTAACACAGATAGTGGACCTAAATCCTAGGAACCAGGGAAATATAACCATTGTCATATACAAAGTATTATCAACACAATACATCAAAGAACAAATTTAAGCTACAGAACTTTATAAGAACAATTATAACATTTGCATAATAAAGCTTAAGTTCAAGGGTTATTTTGATCAAAATGTAATGTCTAATATATTGTCAACTGATCTTATTAAACCCAAATTACCAAGTATTTGAGCAATGTATAATTTTACAAGACATGTTTTTTCAAAAAATGTGTTAGCTGCCAATCAATATTCAAGCCCATAGGGAAGCGTGTTTGGAGAGTAAAAATCCAATACGCCTCCCTACGGTCCAGAAGGTTGATATGATCACCTCCTCTAGATTTAGAAATAACTGATTCAATCCCCAGGAAGAAAAAATTACTAATTCCTCCCTGGCCACATTCAGTGAAATGTTTGGAGACTGGATGATTGGTGTCTTTCAATTTTATGAGCCTTAGGTGCTCTAACATCCTGATCTTAAGGGCTCTAGTCGTCCTCCCCACATACCTCTTGCCACAACCACATGTTATTAAATAAACCACAAATTGACTTTTACAATTTATAAAACTGTTGATCTTAAATTCCCTATTTGATAATCTATTCACACCATATGGTGGTGGCAAGGTAAACTGAAGAAAACTTTTTGCCGGCTTCATGTGTTTGCATACACTACAAGAGCCACATTTGAAGGAACCCCTAGTGATAAAAGGTTTTTTAGGCCCAGAAGTTTTGAGTTCACTTGGTGAAACATGAGATCCAATTGTTCTCGCTCTACGATATACAAAAGTAGGACCAGAATCCACATATTTATTAAGTACAGGGTCCATGGATAAGATATTCCAATGTTTTGAAATTATAGAGTTAATTTTTCCACTTTGTTTATTAAATTGTGAAATGAAAAGAGGACATTTATTTTTTGATTCTATCAATCCATGTGTGTCCTGTTTGATACCAATTGTCTTATTGGTTTTAGCAAGGCGAGAGTCTCCAATCGAATGTGTGGGCAACAATGATGCTCTCTCTGTATGCAATGCATTTTCAAAAGCAATTGCTATATGTGATTTAGGGTATCCCCTTTCTAAAAATCTCCTTGTAAGTTCCTCAGACTGAGAAAGGAAACCACTGAGAGTGGAACAATTCCTTCTCAGCCTGAGGAATTGTCCCCTTGGTATGGCCTTTATGACGTGAGATGGGTGGCAGCTGTCCGCCCTAAGAAAGGTATTTCTGGCGTTTTGCTTCCTATAAATGTCTGTTTGGATTTTTTTGTCTATGTCCACAAATAATTATAGATCCAGAAATTCAATGTGATGAAAATGGAAATTTAATGTAAATTTTAAATTATAAAGATTGTCATTAAGATAAGATACAAAAGCGTGAAATGTAGTGACATCCCCTCTCCAAATAATAATTAGGTCGTCCACAAATCTTTAATAAAAAACAATATTGTGGCGAAATAAGTTGGTGCTTGAATAAATAAAAAGTGCTTCCCACCATCCCATAAACAAGTTAGCAAAAGAAGGAGCAAAACTTGTGCCCATAGCAGTGCCAATAAGTTGCAAATAAAACTTACCATTAAATGTGAAGAAATTGTGCGTGAGTAAAAAGTGAATAGCGTCCAAAATAAAAGCCGATTGAAAAATTGATATTTCTGGTATCTCAATAAATTGGCGGACAGCTGCCAGTCCATGGTCATGTTGTATAACAGAATACAGAGAGGTAACATCAAGTGTTACCCACAGGTAATCATTACCCCATGTGACATTTTTGATCTGATCAAGAAGATCACCAGAGTCCCGTATAAATGAGGGCAACCTCCCAACAAATGGCTGAAGAAAACCATTAACACATCTTGACAGACCATCTCCCAAAGATCCAATGCTAGAGACAATAGGGCGACCTGGAGGGTCGACCAATGTCTTGTGGATCTTTGGGAGATGGTGGAAGATAGGAATAATGGGATGAGATGGTATAATGTATTTAACCTCGTCCTTCGATAGAACTTCCATAATAACACCTGAGTCAACCAGTTCTACAAGGAACTCCAAGAATTGCGGAGTGGGGTCGGCAGGTAATACACGATAGGACCGGCCATCATCCAGTTGGCGTAAAGCCTCCCTGATGTAACCGTCTCTACCCTGCACCACCACCGCGCCCCCCTTGTCTGCACTCTTAATGACCAATGCAGAATTATTTTTTAAAGATTTTAAAGCTAAACGTTTATTTTGATTCAAATTGTCATGATCTATATAAGATAGGGAAAATCCCTGAGCTAGAAGACGAAGGTCCCTAATAACCAGATTTTCAAACATTGTTAGAAATTGACCCTTAACATGAGTGGGGTAGAAGACATAACTCCTTTTAGGCCAGAATTCCATTCAGAAAAGGTAGGAATACTGATATCATCTACAGTCTGTTCAGACAAAAGATCATTCATATCTTGCAGGGTACAAAAGTCATTGAATGTATGTAAAGCAATAGATACCGGAGGAACAGAGTCGGATGAGGGGACATCACTCTCGATAGCGAGTGGTGGCCCCCCATCCAAATCCCCATCTCCGGTCGACCTAGAAACATTTGGAATAAAATTGTCAAAAAACTTTTTCAAGGATAATTTCTGAACAAACTTATACACATCAATAGTGGTTTCAAACAAATTAAAGTTCATTGAAGGTGAAAATTTTAGGCCTTTATCCAGTAGTGTCAACTCTATGGGGGAGAGAGCAGTTCCTGAAATATTTATGACATTTGATTCATCATTCAAAACTTCATCCTTTTGGAGGCGGACCTGTAGCCCCCTCCTCCTCCCTCCCCTCTTCCCTCTTCTGATTCTCTTGTATCCTTTTGAAATAAAGGGAAAGATTTTTGTTGTTGTTGCTGTCTCTGTTGATTAACATTTTGATAAGAAAAAGCATCCTGGGACTGGTCCTGACCAGAACCAGACCTAGGTGGTTGACACCAAAAGGTGCGTCCACCCCTCCCTCGCCCCCTAAATGGGGCTCCATGCCCACGATGATCATCATTCTCAAATGTATTAACAAAAGATACAGAATGAGAGGTAGAGGCAGTTTCTGCATCTGAAACATCAGATTCACCACTTTGATAATCCACATTCTTAGATTTTAAAATAGATTTATTGGGAGTAGATTTAAACTGAATGAATGATTTATCTTTGTTATTTGATCTTTCTTGAATAGAATTTATCCTCTGCCAATGGTAAACCTGGTTCTTTTCATAATCATATCTGTCCCGATCATATTTACTTTGTTTTTTAGACATGATACCCCATTCCATTTTGTTTCACATTTTTTTTAATCATGTTTATATGTTTTTTATATATTCTCACTTTTTTTTGCATATAGCTTAGTTGTAACACAACAAGTTTTTTTAATCCATTTTCTTTATGTTTTTCTTATATTAGTACTTTCTAATAAGTGTTAGTTTAGCCTTTTAGTAGCTTTATTATGTTGCAATGCGCATGCCCAGCAAGCAGCAA
>CM071568.1:84129953-84219844 GCA_036426205.1 Ascaphus truei
TCTCCCTAGTTGTGGGGACCACCCCCCCTGCTCTGGCCTCTGGGTTTTGTGCTATTGTCAATTGACCTGGGGAGAGCAGTGTCTGGTGGCGTCCTGGTGGGTCTCTGAATAGAAAATGGCCCCCTGCCTTCTCAGTCTGCCTTTATGTATGTGCTTCACTTTTCTTTATTTGTCTTTATTTGGGGGGGGGTGAAGGGGGGGATTGTTGCGTCTTTATTTGAGGGATGGGGGGAAGGGGGGTTTATGCGACCCCACCCGACGGCACTCGGTTCTGCAGCCTCAGAGCGGCCCCTTTGAGGATGAAAGGGAGGCCCCTTTGGAGATGAGAGCGAGGCTCATGGCTCCTGGGCTGCACCCTGTCGCAGAGGGTCAGGCCAGCTGACCAAGGGGATAATTTCCCCGGCAGAGTAGAGGTAAGGTGGTCGGGGGAAGGATCCTGTGTCAGCAGTATGGGGGGGCCAGTAGTTTGGGGTGCCGGGGGGAGATGCAGAGATACAGGCACCTCCGCGGATCCTCGATCCAAAATGGCCGCCGCTCCCTTCAATGCGGCTCCGTGGGCAGCTCTCAGCACAGCGCCAGGGACCGCGCTGTTGTTACTTCCCCGACATAGCAGAGGTAAGGTGGTCGGGGGAAGGATGTGGCACGGTGGTTGTCCCCTGTGCTGGCTCCACTGCGGCTGTAGGGCTCTCAGTTCCTCACACACTGGCCGGCGCCATCTTGTGACTTCGGCTCGATGCGGGTGCGTTATTGACGAGGGGAGAGGGGCAGGTGGCCAGGGCAGTTACCGCTCCGTCTCTGGATGCGGGTATCTGCATCACTATGTGGGGATCTCCCTTACCTCTGCTTGCTCCGAGGGTACGGGGATCGGGAGTTACCTCCGCCGCGCGGTCCCGGCGGCCACCTTCAAGGATACAGATTTTGACCATGATTTTGTTTCGTCTCTGATAATCGATACATGGCCGAAGTGATCTGTTCTTTTTCGTCACAAAGAAAAAGCTGGCCCCGGCAGGGAAAGACAAGTTCTGAATGAAACACCTTTGTAGGTTCTCCTGAATATACTCCTTCAATGTGTGGGTCTCCCAGGGGGACAGCGGATAGGAGCAACACCTTTGGGGGACTGAACTGGGCAGCAGATAGATTGGACAATCAAACGACCAATGCGGCGGTAGTTCCTCAGACTGTATTTTCTCAAACACGTCCTTAAATGAGCTTTAAATCATAGGTAAGGGAGGCAGAGTCTCCTCGGATGGTAGAGTAATCCCCAAAAGAGTTCAGGGCAACACAGAACATGTCTTAATACAGCGGGAGCTCCACCGAATAAGTTGAGACGCTGTCCAATCAACGTGAGGGTTATGACGTTGAAGCCAGGGCAACCCCAGAATGATGTTGACAGTCGGAGAATGGATAACATAAAATCGGATGCCTTCGGCATTATCCTTACCCATCTTCAACCATATTTGGACATCTGCCGACTGTAGAAGTCTACTAATGATTGCCTTCAAAACCACCAGAAACTCTTTCTTAATTAATGGAATTCAGTGTTTCTCGATGAAACTCTGGTCGCTTAAGTTGCTGCCTGACTTGGAATTCACAAAGGCCCGTGTCTTGACCACAAATGATTCCCCGATCAATTTGATAGGTAATAGGAACCTAGTAAGTAGGCCCGAGGGAGAAGAGCATAGTGTTCCCAGTTTGACTTTCCAGTATCTCACTAGGAAGTGGTATTTCCCAACTTATTGAGACAGAAAAGAGCCTGATTTCTGGCAAGACCACAGTACATACACAATCCGGCACTTTTCCTGTGGTGCCTCTCGCTGTCCGAGAGCTTACTACTTCCCAGCTGTATCAGTTCCTCTGCATCTGTTAAGTTGTCGGGAATGGAGAGGACTGAACGAGATTGAAAGGGGCGAACAATTCCTCTACGCTGGGCCCTCTCAGGTCTCTGTTCCTGCAAACGTAGATCCATGCAGATGTAGAGGGCGATAAGTCCCTCCAACTTTGATGGCTGTTAGACTCCTTCAGATTCTAGGAGATACCTTGCAGAAGACCGCGACTAGTGCTTCGTTATTCCAGCCAGTCTCGGCGGCGAGAGGGAAGAGGAAGCCTTCACTTTGTATCCCGTGGGCCAAAGACCCGCCAGAGTTCCTGAATGAATAGAGACAGATTGTTAGTGAGGTCCGACCTATTTTCCCAAATAGGCGATGCACTGTGCAGTCAAGGTGAGGCAAGGTATAAGTGCTTGCGACCAGCACACATCACGTGAAACTATGCTCAGACAACTTCCTGGTGGAAGAGGCTTAGCATAAATAGCAGGGTGAACCAATCAGGTGCAGAGCAGTACTGCAGATAGGAATAGGACTGAAACCAATCAGGCAACATGGAGCTTGACGAGGACGGAGCCTGCGGCAAATCCTCTCATCTTGTCTACCGACATGAGGAACGAGAGGAAGGAGTGCAGGGCCACTGAAGGCATTTATCCCAAGACAGCCACCTTTCTCACCTTGCCCAAAGTTCAGCCCAGTGTCTGTACAATGTGCAATGCGCCATCTGCTGTAATCAATAAATTAATCCTACTGTACAGATGTTGCCAAACTGACTCTTTTTGGTGCCCCACAAAACCACGTGTAAGTGCCCGGCATTTTTTTGCAATTTGTGGCACCGTAACCGCTAATGGGTATCATAGGCAAAGGTATTCACTGTGCAATCTACCGCACACACATACTGAATTGCAATTACATAAATAACCCCGACAAATAATTCTACTAGCTGAACATTGTTGAGCCAGGAACGAGCCACAGTGAATAAAGTATTTACGCGACTGTAATCTCGAACCTTCTCGCCGTCACAGGGACAGTTTATCTTGCTACCTTTCTGAACAATTCATCATCTCCATATCCAAGTTGTCTAAATTAATACTTTGCCACCTCTAAATGCCAGATTTTCAGACACAGCATTCAGCTTGAAGAGGAAATCAATGCCTGCTTTTAGGAGGAGCATTACGTACAGTACATTTAAAAATAATACCTTCTAGCTTGATACAAGGCTCTAGGAAGCAATTTACTGTGTAATATGCAATTACTGCCATTGGATATTAAATATATTCTGTGATATTCTTACAGTTATTGGCACTGGTTACATTCATAACAGAGAGAGACAACAGTGAAGACTAGCAGACAATACATAAAATGGGAAGCAATAGGGGATGAACTGAGAGTCAAAATGTTAATGAATTATTGTAAATAGGTAACAAATTAACAAAAGACCCTCCTAGCCAGGGGAAAATTGAGAAGTAATACAATGCTGTGAAACAGTTACGCTCATCTTTACATAAACCCATAATCCTCTAAGAGGGCTAATAGTAATACAGCTCAACCCCCTTATAACGCTGTGCTTGGGGACCAAGGAATCACATCACGTTATAAGCGGATTGCATTAGAAATAATGTACAATTGTATGCATTGTACAATAAAGTATTTAAGATACCAATAATCGTGTTGTAAAGTTTACATACATACAAAAATTGGGAGCCACGCTTGCATCGCGTTATAAGCAGATTCGCGTTGTAACGGATCGTGTTATAACGGGGTTGAGCTGTAATAGTTTTTAAAACTAATTTTCTAAACATTTGATTTAATTTTTTACAACCACAATTGCCAAAAAAAATTAAATAACTCAAAGTGCTAGAGATCTCAAATCTATAAATGTTACTGCACAAACAATATTAAAGTCCCCAGCGCTAAAGTCCAAGATACCGTGATCTTCAGATAGTCTCTGATCTTAAAGATGATAGCTGGGCTCTGTTGAAAATGTTCCAGATGGAATGTGTCCTTGGAATAGATGGATGCACGTCTGAAATACAGATGAGAGGCACACCTGATTGCGCAGCGTTTTCTAGCAACCAGATCCCTATCTAAGACAGTGAAGATTCCTACTCACATGATGACGCCAATGTATTCAGTGGAGAGAATCTGTGCTTGTTCCCCTTCTTTCAGCTCCTCTACAACCCCACGTGCAGGCAGCTTACTGGAGGTGCCCTCAATCCACAATGGCGTCGGGGGTGGCTCCGTTACGAAACCCCCACCAAAGAGGAAGGAATGGCACAATATGGTGTGTTTTGAAACACTTTAAATTGCTAAAAACACTAAATAAACACAGTAAAATACACTCTCAGGTGCAATAACGATTGGTATTGCTCAAAATGCCGTCCGCGCTTGCAATTCGCCCGTAGGATCAGAGATTCCCTGCATGCAGACACGCTGGTAGACTGAGCGTGGACGTCACCGCTGCTGGGAACTCTCCTTGCAAAGGCTACGGTTGCTAGGATGGCTCAAAGACTAGACCCCCTCCTCCCTACGCGTTTCGTGCACGTGGTCACTTCGTCAGGGGTAGTGGAGCCTAGTCTGTAATCCTTTTGTACTATCCCCAAATGGAGAAACCTCCTACTTGGGGGTGGACCTTGCTGTTGAAGGAGGAATATCAGCTCTGATATTAACAGCGCATAGGGGTTGGTTCCTTAGCATAATGAGCGCATGTACCCACATATTAAAAATAAGGACTAAATTTCCTAGTAGTATAGACTACCCCAATAATAAAATCAACAAAATGGAATAAATGTATATCCTAATCGTATGCGGACATTAGGGGTTCCCATAATGCAATTAGCACAGTAATTTTGGTCAATAATAAAGACATTGCACTTCATGGCTAAACTATACCACATCATGTAATGGTGAAGCTTGGTCAGTGATACCTTTTTACTATCCCAAATAGAAACCTCCTACTGGGGGTGGGACTAAGCTATTAAAAAAGGAATATCGGCTCTGATAATGCCAGCACGATAGGGGTTAATTCCTTAGTGTGAATAGGCGCATGTACCCCGCATAATATAAGGTAGAAACTGAATTAGCTTGGTGGCAGTGGCAATATCCACAATATTAAAATCAACCTAGATGGAATGTAGGTACATCCCAATCACATAAGACAGATATGGGTTAACATAATGCAATTGGCACGATCTAAAAATGGTAAAAATAATGACAATACAGTTCATGTCTATGCTAATTCAGTTTCTATCCTTATATTATGCGGGTACATGCGCCTATTCACACTAAGGAATTAACCCCTATCGTGCTGGCATTATCAGAGCCGATATTCCTTTTCTTAATAGCTTAGTCCCACCCCCAGTAGGAGGTTTCTCCATTTGGGATAGTACAAAGGGTATCACTGACCAAGCTTCACCATTCACTGATGTGGTATAGTTTAGCCATGAAGTGCAATGTCTTTATTATTGACCAAATTTAACTGTGCTAATTGCATTATGGGAACCCCTAATTGTCCGCATACGATTAGGATATACATTTATTCCATTTCTGTTCGATTTTATTATTGTGGGTATTGCTATTACTACTAGGAAATTTTAGTCCTTATTTTTAACTATGTGGGTACATGCGCTCATTTATGCTAAGGAACCAACCCCTATCGCGCTGTTAATATCAGAGCTGATATTCCTCCTTCTAACAGCCAGGTCCCACCCCAAGTAGGAGGTTCTCTCCATTTGGGATAGTACAAAAGGCATTACAGACTAGGCTCCACTATCCCCTGACGAAGTGACCACGTGTCACGAAACGCGTAGGGAGGAGGAGTCTAGTCTTTTGAGCCATCCTAGCAACCGTAGCCTTTGCAAGGAGAGTTCCCAGCAGCGGTGACGTCACACGCTCAGTCTACCAGCGTGTCTGCATGCAGGGAATCTCTGCATCCTACGGGCAGAATTGCAAGCTGCGGACGGCATTTTGAGCAATACCAATCGTTATTGCACCATGAGAGTGTATTTTACTGTGTTTATTTAGTGTTTTTAGCTAATTTAAAGTGTTTCAAACTACACCATATTGTGCCCATTCCTTCCCTCTTCGGTGGGGGTTTCGTAACGGAGCCACCCCCGACGCCATTGTGGATTGAGGCCACCTCCAGTAAGCTGCCTGCACGTGGGGTTGTGAGAGGAGCTGAAAGAAGGGGAACAAGCACAGATTCTCTCCACTGAATACATTGGCGTTCATCATGTGAGTAGGAATCTTCACTGTCTTAGATAGGGATCTGATTGCTAGAAAACGCTGCGCAATCAGGTGTGCCTCTCATCTGTATTTCAGACGTGCATCCATCTATTCCAAGGACACATCCCATCTGGAACATTTTCAACAGAGCCCAGCTATCATCTTTAAGATCAGAGACTATCTGAAGATCACGGTATCTTGGACTTTAGCGCTGGGGACTTTAATATTGTTTGTGCACTTTTTGTATCAGGTTTGGAATAACCTGACATTATTGTCACCTAGCTGCTTGCTCTTACAGCAATTGTTAGAGTATTTGTTGTTTTAGCATATTATCGTTTAGCACTTTATTCATCACACCTTTAATTTAGTGTAGGTAAGCGCTTTTGGAGGGGTTATTCTCTTTGTTTTGTACTATAAATGTTACTGTTGACTGTTAATTTGGGATAAAATAATAAAACGGGTTAAATTGCCCATATAATTAAAAAAAGAATGAAAGATGGTACAAAATGTCAAAATCATCACGTTTTTACATACAGAGTTTGTACCCTGTAATGAAAAAAGAAGTTAAAATGTACAGTAATAAGATATTGTTTTAGATTTGTTTACATTACAAATTGGACAAATTTGTAGTGATGTTATTCTAGGTGGTTTGAAAAATTGTGTTTTATTACCAAGTCATTCCATTCCATTGGAATCCTGTTATGTACCACCTTTGTCACTACAATGGTCCTTTAGTGGGATATGTTCCGCCTACTGAGATTTTAATTTATTCACCTGTGTGATGATGTCACAGACTTTGTTTGGTTTCACACTTATTCATTCTGTTTCATGTCTCTTTGGGTAATACCAAGCATACATCTCCCATACTTCTTTGAGTTATCTGAAGCATCTGAATTATCTTCGCATTCAGGGTCAAAGTTTCACATTCTTACATGATCACAAGCAGAGTACAGTACATTGGTTGAAAACTTTCCTCTTGCAGCAAAGTGAAAGGTTCCCTTTAAAGATTATCCTGTTTCTTTCAAATGTGCTCAATCGCACCTTCATTGTCCTACTGATTTTATTCTTAAAGTTCCATTCCATTGTTACTTGCCGGTTAAGGTAGACATAGTAAGATAATTTGCCAAAGCAAGTAAGAAAGTGATCATGCATAAGAATCTCAGCAGGAACAAATTGATGTTCAACAAATGTGCCAACTCTGCAAAGATGGAAATAAATGAAATATAACTAGAAGAAGTTGAATAGATGGAAACACTTTGAATTAAATCAATAGGAGAATGAAAATGGGATGGAATGAATTTAAAAGAAACAAGACAATCTTTCAAATCTTTGATCTTCCACCGTGCTTCAAGTGGAAAGTTTTCAACCCGTGTACCCTGCCTGTGCTCACTTATGTATTGGAATCTTGGACCTTAAGTGAGAAGATAATTCAGAAGCTTCAGACAACTCAAAGAAGTATGTAGATATCTATATTGGATTTTACCCTAGGAAACAGGAAAAAAAAGAATAAATCAGTATGAAACTAAACAAAAGTCAGTGATATCATAACACGGGTGAATACATTAAAATCTCAGTAGGCTGTACTTATCACAATAAGAAATTACCCTCGTTGGACAAAGATGGTACTTGACTGTGTTACAAGGGAAATTTAAAGATCACGACGATAACAAAAAGTAAGATGTGATGAGGAAATCAGAAAATTTGTTAGAGCAACGCAAAGAAGAGAGACTTGCAACCACAGTACCTGGAAGATCCTTTCTGGAGGCATTCATACAGCAGTCTCCTACACAACTCAGTCAGTGCCAATTAGGACAAAACACCATGTGTCATTGTTTTAGTCCTCAATGGGATTCTTCTTTGGTAGTGTGTGTTATGCACCTAGTTTAACTTAGTAGAGGCAACTACTGTAATTCTTTACCTAGTTTAAAAAATATATATATTACCACGTAGTAACATAGAGGATGATTACTATCTGATCTGTTGCTCTATTAGGATCTGCTATGCCCCCCAGTAAGTGTCAGTAAGGACAAAGTCCAACATGTTATTTTTTAGTCCGCAGGAGTTTCTTCTTGGGTAGTGTGCTTACTGCATCCCAGTAGTAGTAAATAATGATTCTGTTACATTGTGTGTATATAACTGTAACAGGTGTTCCCCCACCCTCTGGGAGATTTCTCTATTACCCAGTGTTGTTGTGCTGCTCACCTGCTAGGCTTACAGAATACTGAGTGTCCGCCAGTAGTAGTGGGGATGAACAGGACAGGCTTTAGGGTTCTTCTCAGTTCTTTACTTGGTGCAGCGCCTCCATTGCCCGCAGGCCCCAGCAGAACTGGGTGCAATCCCTGCAGGAAAACCCTCTTGTACTCACCCTGATGAACTGTACTCTCTGGCAGGAGTATAAAACAGGACCAGTTATTTATTCTTCAACAGCACAGCATACCAACATGCACACTACTTTCTCTCTCTCTGGTCTTTTGAATCAACCCAAGGTCCCGTATTCCCTCGTGGAATAAGGGGTAGTATCCCACTCCCCTGAGGGAGGGGATCACTCTCAACACTCAGAAGTAATTAGAATTTGGTTCTGCAGCCCCATTTGTATCCAGGGGGAAGGTCATAGGTCTGAGCCCCTGATAGGGCAGAACACAGGCCCTATCCCCCCCCCCCTGTCACTCAATGGAGCTGCTTATTGCAGTGGAACCCAGATTAACTGTAACTCTGCCTGCACTGGTACCAGGGTTTATGTGTTAGGCAGGGCAGATTAGTAGCCAAGAGGGTACCTGGCTACATAACCATAGCCAGGAGTAACTAACATGTAACTTAAGGGGCAATTACCCTTTCGTAATGTTTCACCGGTGTACCCAAAGAGTTCACTGTTCAACTATCACTGGGTTAATTGCTCCAATAAATCCTTTCTATTTTTAATTAAAATTTTGTTATTATTGTATTAATATTACTGTATTCCAAGAATGGAATTTAGTTTATGTAATGCCAGCAGTGAGGTATAGTAGAATTGTTGAAACCTAGTAAACTACAGTCCACACAAAAACTCACAAACCACTATGTTGTTACGGTATCCTTGACAATCTAGATCTATAAAAGTGAAATGTTTGTATATGGCGTTGTTGTGGTGTTGGGCGTTTTCTGATTGGTTGGCCCCTCTCGCTGGCAAGCTCTCCCATTGGCTGAGGGGCGGGGTTTGTGATGTCACAGTGGGCTGACGTCACACACAGGGGCTCACAGGCAATCTTCAATACTCCTCACTCGCCCGCTTCTCCTCAATGCAGGTAACCACCCCTATCGCTTCTCCTCACCCCGTGCCTAGCCACACTCAGCGGTGAATGGGAGTGCCAGGGAGGGGGGGAACGAGCAGCCGGGGACAGGCAGAACATGCAGGGGGGCAACACGTCACCTCCACCAGCCTTTCTCCTCACCACCCCTGTGGGGCCCATACTATCTCCCCTCAGTGCCCCCACCACCACCACCTCCACCGTCTCAGGGGGTGGGGGGCCGCCAGAGCTGTGCAGGGGGCGGAGGTGGCCCCCGGAGCTGTACAGGGTGTGGGAGGGGGGTGGCACTGGAGCTGTGCAGGGGGCGGGGGGTGATGCCAGAGCTTAGCAGGGGGCGGGAGGGACCAGTGCTGTTCAGGGGGGTGCCGCATCCCAGCGCCACTGCCGCCTCCCGGCACTGCCGCCTCAGGAGACGGGGGGGGGGGGGGGGCGGGGGGTGGGGGGGGGGGGGGGGGGCCGGGGGGCTGTTGTAGGGCCGGGGGGATGCTGGAGCTGCGCAGGGGGGGCTGCCAGATCTGCGCAGGGGGGGTGACCAGAGCTGCGCGGGGGGGAACAGAGCTGTGCAGGGGGGGGGGACCGGAGCCGCGCAGGGGGGGGGCACCGGAGCCATGCAAGGGGGACGGAAACCGGAGCTGCGAGAGATGGGGGGAGCGGAGAGGGAGGGGGGAGTGGAGAAAGAGACAGGGGGAGTAGAGAGAGAGGAGGGAGCGGGAAATTTTAATCCCGGGCAATGCCGTGTATATCAGCTTGTATTTAATTAAAAGTCCCCTCTTTTCCTTGATTTCACTGACACTGTATGTTTTTGTTCTCTCTTTTTCCAAAATAAATCAGTCGACTGAAAAGGTAAAATCACTTCTGGAATCCTCTAAACATGAAGTTATACTGTATGTCTAGCATTACTGGTTCTCACAAAAATAATATGTGAGTACTTACTGTATACTGTGCAAATGTCAGGCAATACCATCCACAGTCCTATAGCAAGGAAAACTGTACTGTACTGTCATAATTCTGACATACAGTATATCACAAAAATACATTCGCATTGGTACCTTGAGATGTTACTGTCCCTTCAGGACCTTCCTCGTGGAACCAAGAACAATCGCACCTTATAAGAGCTCGACAAAAATAAAGTTGAACTGAAAGCGGCTTGACACTTAAAGTAAAAAAACATCAACAAGGGAAGTGTTTGTGGCTGCTGGGTACGTTAAAAATGCTCTACATTAAGACTCTGGGCAGACAGTAAATTAATTTAACTAAATCCCATAAAAAACTTGTCTCTGTAAAATAAATATATTTATAATCTCTTATTTAGGTATAAATATTAATTCATCTAAGACGCATACTAAAACTACTATAAATGATCCACAATTTATGGAGAACAGGAAAAATTATATGGTTTCAGGAATCGTAGAATGATTTATACTGTATCTTATCTATTAAGGCAGGGGTTGTGTTTAAGAGAAAAGGATGTTAGTTAATGTTAGTACTGAATATTGCAAATTCATCTCCTAAGTAGTATTTGCAGGGAAAAAAGTTCAAGTACGGAAAGTCATTAGTTTGTAAATACCACTGTGTATATAAGGAATTAAATCATCTTGTAGAGTTAGTACAGGCATACCCCGCTTTAAGGACACTCACTTTAAGTACACTCGCGAGTAAGGACATATCGCCCAATAGGCAAACAGCAGCTCACACATGCACCTGTCAGTACGTCCCGAACAGTAATACCTGCTCTCTACCTGTACCGAAGCTGTGCGCAAGCGGGGAGACTATAGAGCCTGTTACAAATGCGTTATTTATATCAGTTATGCACGTATATGATGATTGCAGTACAGTACATGCATCGATAAGTGGATAAAAGGGAGTGCTTCACTTTAAGTACATTTTCACTTTACATACATGCTCTGGTCCCATTGCGTACGTTAATGCAGGGTATGCCTGTATGTTATAATATTTTGGATTTTTACACAAATGGCATATTTACCCAGTTATTGAGTATGGAGTGCAAATTAAACAAAGAAATTGGAACCAAAGTAAAAAAAAAAAAGAAAAAGGTGATCTATTATTATGATACATGATTGTGAACTAACATGGGAATTTTCAAATAAAATTATTTAAAAAAATGGATGACAATATTATAAGACTTTTTATGTGATTTTTTGTAAACTGGGAAATATTACAAAATAATGATAGAACTGTGGTTTGGTTAGGGTATGCCTCCGGGGTGTGAAATAAGGTGCGCAACCTAAGTAGAAATGGGAAATATGTAACTTCATGGTAGTACACTGTACAAAGTACTTAGGGGCTGATTTATTAAGCTACGTTAATTAGCGCTGAAATGGGTTACATCGCTCGACCGAAAAAGGGTGAAACCAAAAGCGTTATTCACTAAGGCTGTTTGGCGCGTTTTCGGCCTGCCTTGCCCAAAAGGGCCATATCGCGCAATCAGCCTTTCCCCCCCCCCCCTGATATCGTGCTTAAAGTTAGATAGCACAATAACTATTAAACAAAGCAGCCTGTAAGAACTGCATGGAGACGCTGTGTTTTCAATGCATGGCTCTTACAGGCGATCGTGCGTACAAATATGATTTTTAATACTAGTGTACATGAGCAGGATCTCCTGAGCTAACCGCATTGGTTTCAGGTCCGGGCCCCCTACTTCAGGAGATTTAGGCCCCGTTATGGTGCCGGTATCCTCTGCAGATTGTAAATGTCCCGGTCACGTGACGCGGGAGCTTACAAGTGGCATGGGATACCGGCACCCCATAACGGGGCCTATATCTCCTGAAGTAGGGGGCCCCCGGACCTGAAACCAATGCGGTTCTGCTCAGGAGACACGCTGCTCACACACTATTCATAAAAATACATTAAAGCAGCTTCATTACCTTAGCGGCTATCCGCTAAGGCAATGAAGGAGTTAAGGCATAATAGCATGTTTATTGGGGACAATTGCCCCCAATAAACATTGCTATATACAACACACATCCCCCCGCCCCCTAACACATACACACTACAATAATGGGCAAAATTACTATTATCCACATATGTACAAATAAATGGGTGAAGGGTGGGTATCGGGTCAGGGTGGCTTTACCCCTTAATGACTGTAGCGGTTAATAACCGCTAAGGTCATTAAGGGGTTAGGGGACATTAGTTTGGCTGTTTTTCTTCTTGTGTATATTTTTCAGCACCCGAATGTATGGACAGGGGGGATGATGAAGATGGCCATCATCGTGGGTGCCGGACAAGGGTGAGTACAAAATGTATTTATTGTATTTATTGTGAGTAATGTATATTTAATGGGCAAATGCATTATTATCCATACTGTATGTGGATAATAGTAATTTTGCCCATTACTGTAGTGTATGTGTTAGGGGGCGGGGGTATTTTTTATAGTATTGTTTATTTTTGGGGGGCACACCATTGGTACCGCAGGCCTGTGGACGCCCGCGGGGACCCCCGGACAACCCCGTGGGGAAACCCCGGGCACCTGCGTGGGATCACCCGGGGACCCCCGCGGGGTCAGCCGGGGACTTCCACGGGCCTGTTGTATGGATGGTGGACATGCAAAAAGGTAAACAAAGAAATATTTTCTAAGTTCCAGCTCCTTTTGTACCTGCCTTTAGCTGGCGCGTTTGTTAGGCGCGTTTTTTAAGACCGATTCACTTAGCGCTGCTTAGTGAATCTCCTGTACTGGCAAAAAGCAGCGCAATAGCCTGATCGTGCGCATTTTGCGCCGGGGGCTGAAAAAAGCCCTTTTAAGAGCGATAAAGCGCAGTTATCACTGCATAGTGAATCTCACAGCAGCCTTATTGGTCTTAAAGGGCACTTTGCGCTCTTAAAGCCACTTAACGGAGCTTAGTGAATCGTCCCCTTAGTTTGACAACTGTAGGGAGTTATGGGTGTCCCCTTTGACATGTTCATCTTTGACCAAGAAGCTGACCTACTGGGCTGAGTCAGGATGTGGGCTAAACAGGCTTTGGGACAATATCCTGACCGAGGGGATAATCTTGGTCACAATTCTAGTTCGGGGCAGAGTGCAGCAGCATTATCGGGTCAAGGTCCAAGTTCGGGACAGGGTGCAGCAGCATAGTCAGGATCACGGTCCAAGTACAGGGCAGCTGTAGAAAGTGTAGTCAAGGTCACGGTCCAAGTTCAGGGAAGATGCAAGACAAGGCGAAATCAAAATTCAGGTGAGGGATGGGGAAGGCTAAAGTCAAAACATGACAAAGTGATACAAAAAGTACGCTCATAAATTGTATTAAAAGTTATTAGGGATTTAGTGACCCTTATGGGAAATAAAACAACCTGATTAGGATGAGGTTTATGCCGCTGTTCTTGTGGGATGGCTCAGCACTCCAGACTAGTACAAAACAAAAAGAAAAGCAGCGCAAAAAAACCTCATAGTGTAGTATATTAAAAAGTAAATATTTTATATAATAATGGTGAGTATTGCACGTACATCAAGATTAAAAATACACAGCATGACATGTTAGGGACATGTTACCACTCGGCGAAACAGCAACACAGGAACACGTATACAGCCCAGCGCGGCACGACGCGAACTGTGGATAGACGCCAATTGATGACGTCACGCATACACTTGGAGCAACCCGGAACCGGCAAGGAGACTAGCCTCCTCTACAACAATGGCTGTGGCGTCCCCACCGTGAAGTGAGGAACTTCAATTTGGAGCGGAGATTTTCGATCCTGGGTCCCTGCTACCAGAGAAGAGAAACCCAAGCCTGCATAACGTGTTCCTGTGTTGCTGTTTCGCCGAGTGGTAACATGTCCCTAACATGTCATGCATGCTGTGTATTTTTAATGTTGATGTACGTGCAATACTCACCATTGATATAAAATATTTACTTTTTAAAATACTACACTATGAGGTTTTTTTGCGCTGTATTTCTTTTTGTTTTGTAAAGTCAAAACATAGAATAAATGGAGTCTAAAAACACAAGGAATCAGACACCATGCTCAGGCATAAGCTGGATGGAAATGGCTTCTTTCTAAAGGCCTAGCCAAGATGTTGCCAATATAAGTTTCCATCTTACAGTAGCTAAAGGCGAGTGAAACCACTTCCTGTATTTCAGCCATCTTGGTTGAGACAAAGTGTCCACAGATCAAACCCATCTTTGTTGAGGCAAAGTTAGCACCTAAGGGATGCACCGTGCCAAAGGCGTATGACAACGGTGGTAGGCCCTGACACCCCCTTGGGCAAGGATGGTCTGAGGTCAGCAATCCTCCGTCTCATGGCTATCGTGGATTAATTTAGTGCCCAGGGACACAAAGGTGACCTACTGTAATTTAGAGTGGCTCCAGAAAACAAGTCAAAACAATTTGTTCATTTTATTATTTTATTATCCCCACTTGCTGAATTAATTCGGTCTCTTTCTGAAAGGGAAGTGACTCCCTTTTTTGGACATTTTCAAGCCCCATACATATTTAGATACAGGATGCCTGGGTGTGTGGAGATGTCTCGGCACTGGTAAACGATCATAGTTGTGCCCCTCATTTAGGGTACATTGCATGCAGGTATACTCCTTCACTGTACAGTGTGTTCTATAATCCTGGTTTTATGCATCTTCTTTATTTTCCCTATATAACAAAGACCATATGGGCATTTTAATAAGTAACTGACATGATCAGTTTCACAAGACATGTCCTTTGATTTTTATATCAGCATTGTGAGCATGTCTAAAACTGTTCCCTTTTAATAAATGATTGCAGATGGTATAACCTTCAGCATCTGAAGCATCTATTCTTAGCTGTCAAACATTGTGTTGAACTGTATTTATTTCAGTGATTAGGATTTATAAGAATGGAGTTTACATTTTTCCTTCTCTTAAATGCCAAAAGGTTGGATTTTTTTACCATCATTGGGGAAATAATTGGATCTGAGTGCATAATTCACCATTATTGCAAATTGCTCCTTTAATTAAATCGACCTTGTTTTAAAAAGAGAAACTGACAAGGCATTGGTCTTTCTCTTTTTCTTTACCTTTAGTAGTTAGTAACTCATTCCTTTTTAGGACGTTAACCCTATCTAGTGCTGGTACCAGTTCTTTAAGGCAATATCTTTTTTGTAAGAATCTATCACACCTGATATTGAATTTTTCCGGATTCTCATTATAGTCTAATACAAAACTTTTAGTTACTAATTGAGAATAGTATAATCAGTTAATAACTCATTTGGGATGTTGACTGCTAGCGAGTAGTATAGTCTTCTTATCTTGTGGTTTAGTGTAGAAGGTGGTAGTTAGTCTAGTACTAGAAGTGCTCTCCATTCTTTTCAAATCTTTAAGGAATTCATTTAGATTGACCTCATATCCTTTCCATATCAGGAAGAGGTCATCTATTATTATTTTTTCCCCCAAACGTTTTATTAGGCTTATATTTAGGTTTACATACATTGTGATACAATTATGGCCTAATACAATAAGATTTTTCCTTATTTAATTAGTTGGGGGGGTCGGGGTGGCACCCCTGGGGGTATGACCCCGGGACCACGTCATGGTCCAGAGGCCTGGCTAGGAGGAAAAAGAGTGAGAAACGGTAAAGAGGTGTTAGGGGGATATGGGGGTGGGGGAGGGGAGGGGGAAGGGGAGTGTTCCCTCCCGCCTCTCGGCCGGTGGAGCTTATTCATCCCTACCCCAAGGCCCTTCCACGTTCCTATTACTTAGCCGCATATATTTTGGTTTAGGTTAATGGGTTAGCCAGGGCTCCCATATTTTATTGAAACTTTCTGTCGAGCGTTTAAGGAAGGCCGTAAGTTTTTCCATTATCATGACCTCATTTAGTCTTTTCTTTACATTTTGTTTTGTGGGGGGCGATACCTTCTTCCACGAGGATGCAACTGAGCATCTCGCTGCTGTGAGAATGAAGGAGATTAATTTCCATATTGGGCGATCAATTTCCTCTATTGGTCTGCCCAATAGGTAGGTCAGTGGATCAATGGTGATTGTGAGGTCTGTGACCTATTTTTATTAAATCTTGTATTGTAAGCCAAAATTTCTGAATTTCTGGACATAGCCACCAGATATAAGCCATGTCCCCTCGTTGTCCACAGCCTCTCCAGCATAGATCAGAGGCCAGAGGGTAGATTTGTTTTAGTCTCACTGGGGTAAGATACCAGTGGTATATTATTTTATATATTTTTTCCTTCACTGGAACATATGGAAGTTCCTGAAGCTGAGTCACATATATCTTTCCAGTCCTCTCTGTCAATAACCGTGTTCAATTCCGCTGCCCATTTGAGCATATAATCATGTGCGGGGTTCGCTGGATTCTCCATTCCAGCATATATTTTTGTTATTAGACCTTTTTGATGTGCACCTACTTGGCACAACTTCTCGAACTTTGTAAGAGGGGGAAATTTCAATGTTGGGGACATTTTTTGTAAAAAGTGCCGAATTTGGAGAAATTTGAATGTATCTAGCTCGGGTGCTTTGAATTTAGTGCGTGTATCTTGGAAACTCAGGAACTTTCCATCGCTCAACAGGTCCGCGGCTGCTCTGATCCCCATTGATTTAAATTGGTAAAATTGTTTAGTTTCGCATCCTGGGGGGAATTTGGGGTTGTTAAATATTGGAGTAAGTTGTGAACTGGTGGAGGAAAGCTGGAATTTAGTTTTAGCTTTCAGTCATACTTCCCAAGTATGCCTCATCGCACCCAGTTCAAATTTAGGTGCCATATCAGCCCCTTTATCACCACACCAAAGATAAGCTGGTAGAGAAGGCGTTCTGGAGTACTGAGTTTCAATTGCTAGCCAACAGAGCTGGTCTGGGTCCGGGGGCGTTGGGCGGAGGGGGGGAAATGAGGATGGGGGGGGTGGAGGGGAGGGGACAGGGAGGAGGGAGGGGAACATTTAAACCTTATAGCTGTTTGATAACATTAGTCATTCCATATTTGTACATATAGATACCCTTTTTCAGGGGAAACATACATTGCTCCTGATCTGGGCTCTGACACTGTTGTCAGTGTTTGACGTGGGACCAGGCTCTGTATTGTAGGTGATGTGGGGATCATCACAATCAGTTTTAAAGACTGGGCTTTAGCTCGGGGGGGGGGGGGGGGGGGGGGGGTTGAGGGAGTACTCTTCAGCAGAGGTAAGTAATCCTGTTAGGTCAGTGACATCACTTGTTTTTGTTTTGACAGATGATGCATGTGTGTTAGAGTGACGTTTTTTAGGGGGGGTGGGGACGGGAGCGGGGATAGGGGGGGAGCTTTTTTATTGGGCATCGAGTTTTGATAACAGTTCTAGCTTACATTGACTCTATCTAGTCATATATATCCTTTTAGGTGTAAAACATAGGAACAATGTCATTTAACATATATACAGCCGCGGACCATTTTATTCTCCAACATCTCCGAATTTTCTCGGGGATTTTGTCCGAATGCCACGCACTTCACCGCGTTCATGCCGCATTCATGTTGCATTAATGCCGGCGTCACCCGCGGTTGATGTGTTTATTGATAATGGTTCGGATTTAATTGGTTGCAATTCTTCGCGTATCCGCCAGGGGGCAGATATTCATGAATTGTAATGCGCATGCGCTTCAGTAATGTGTCAACTTGCAGGTGTTTAAAAAAAATACCACAGTGGTCTATTGTAAATTGACCTTGGTACTGAAGAAGTTACAATAGTGTATCAATTTAGGCTTTTCATATTAAAAACTAAATGCGCAGTGTCTGGGGTTCTATTGAACAGGCACCTGTACCGACGAGGAGAGGCAAATCAGCGGGCACCACGATGCAGGAAGAAAATTTCTGAGGCTGGACTGTGCTGTATACGAAATCCTTTATTGATACATGGTTAAAAAGAGGAGGGGAGGCATACCCCTGCACCTCTAACGCGTTTCACCCGGCGATTGGGCTTTTTCAAAGAGTAACATTACCCATGTGTTAGACTCTGATATACCGGATGTAGACCGGACGTGACGTCACCCAGCCAATGAACTACCAGTATGCTGCGAACAGCATGATGGGAAACTGAGTCCCTGGCTGAAAGGCGCTCGCGCGGCATATAGAGGCATCAGTGTCATGATCAGCTACTAATGATAATCTCTTATACCAGAACATTAGCAAACTTGATAAAGAAATCATGGAGAAAAAACAAATAAAGTTTGATAGGGACCGCTTGGACTATGAGCGTGGTCAGGTATATATCTGGCAAAAAAACCCTCGTCCTACAAGGAATCCCAATACTCCAAATAAGACCAAAAAATCCCATCAAAAGAACCAACAGCATTCACAAGGTCCAAAAGAGAAATCTACACCCAGACCCTCTATACTTAAAAAGAAAACAGGTGATCAATCAAGTTTTTCAGATGCCTCTGACAGTGATTATCGGTCACATGGAGTGTCTTTTTCAACTAGACAGACATCAAACCAATATGAATACAGTAGTGACCATGATTCAGAGTATGGTCAAGGATCTAAAAATGAACAAAGATATGCACCATCATTGTTTCCACAGTCAAAAAACGACCAAGGACAAGGCGCTCAAAGGGACGAGGGCGCAGTCTCAAAAAGGAAAAAGTACACCTAAACCTAGAAGATAATGTTATCAATATTTCGGGGGTGCCCCTCTCTGTGAATGAACTGTCTTTACTCAACAAGGGACTCAACTTCGCTCCTCTTGAAAACTTTAGATTGTTTAACACCATTATCGATCTACAATGTTTAGTTAGAAAATTAGTATTGAAAAAGTTTTTTCATAAAGACGATGTTAATGTACATGATGAAATAATTAATGTCCCTCCTGTTATGTTTCAGGATCCTGAGTTAGTCAATGAAGATAACAAAAATGACAGTTTAACATCATTCACTGAGTTATGTACCCTCCAGGATATGAATAGTCTCCTAGATGAACAGACCCACAGGAGGAGAATATATCTGCATCCTCCTTTCTGGTAGGCTCAAGAGACTCAGGTTTGAAGACTCGCTCAAACTTTTATCCCTCTCATATAAAAGGCCCACACATAGCCACATTCGAGAAATTGGTTAAAAGAGATCTATTACTGTTGGAAAAAGGTTACAAGTTCACCCCCCATCTCGGTAGTAATATGTCCAAAGATGATCGTCTTAGCATTCAAAGCTTGATGACCAACAAAAATTTGGTCATAAAGAATGCCGACAAGGGGGGTGCAATTGTTGTCCAGAGTAATGTTAAATATAAGCTAGAAGCATTACGACAATTACAGGACATGAACTCATACAAAACTCTAAAATCTGACCCTACAGATGTATTTGCAGTACAGCTAAATAACATTCTTGACTTTGGTGTCATTCTACAGGTATTGAGCGAGAAAGAAAGAAGCTTCCTGTCTGTCCAGAACCCAGTGATCCCCATCTTTCACCATCTCCCAAAGATCCATAAATCTCTAGTCGACCCTCCGGGGCGACCAATTATATCGAGTATTGGATCTTTGGGAGATGGATTATCCAGATATATTGACATTTTTTTGCAACCACTGGTCCACAAACTTCCGTCATACCTACAAGATTCCACAGATTTACTCAATTCACTTTCACACTTCACTTGGTCACCCAATTATTTATGGGTTACTTTAGACGTCACATCTCTTTACATTATAATTGATCACTCACAAGGCATTGCAGCAGTACAACACTTTCTTAATCACTCATCCTTACCACCAGCACAGACCACATTCATATTAGAATCCATTTTATATTTACTCACTCACAATTATTTTCTTTTTGACACCACTTATTATTTACAGACACGAGGCACTGCAATGGGCACGTCATTCGCACCTTCATATGCAAATTTGTTCATGGGATATTGGGAGCACATGCACATCTTTAGTCACATTAATTCTTTTCGTAAAAATATCACATTCTATCGGAGATTTATTGATGACCTGGTTTTAATTTGGGAAGGTGACACAAGGTCCTTGACGGAATTTGTGGACCAGTTAAATACAAATGATTATAATTTGCATTTTACTTTTTCTTTTCACCACCAGAAAATTGAATATTTAGATTTACTTTTATCTATTGATTCATGTCAATCTACCCAATCTGATATTTTCAGAAAGCCAAACTCAAGGAATACGTTTCTTAAGGCAGATAGTGGACATCCACGCCCCTTAATTAAAGGTATACCCAAAGCACAATTCTTAAGGTTGAAACGTATTTGTTCAACAACAGATCAATTTATAAAACAATCAAAAGAACTGGCCTTGAGATTTTGCAATAGGGGATACTGCAAAATGGACTTACAGAAGGCTTTTGAATATTCTTATCAAACTCCACGTAACAATTTGTTGAGGAAAAATTAAAAAATAGACTGTAAAAAAGATTCAACACCATTGTATTTTATTACACAACACAGTCGACAAGCAAATACTATCCGCTCCATTGTAGCTAGACACTGGAACATCTTGTCATTGGACAACAAACTTAAGCCACACATTGAGGAATTACCAAAATTTGTTTTCAAAAAAGCTAAAACCTTATCTAACTACATATCACCCAGTATGTATACAAAACCACATACAAAAACTAGGGGTTTTGTCCCTCCAATAGGTTTCTTCAAGTGTGGCTTTTGCAAAGTCTGTACTTATGCAAAGTCAATTAAAGTAATACATTCAAAGATAAATAAAAACAAGATCAGATTGAGGAGTTTTATTACATGCAATACCAACTATGTGGTATATATTCTGACATGTGGCTGTGGTATGAGCTACATAGGGCGCACAATACGTCCATTAAAGCTTCAAATAATGGAACATATTAGAAGCATTAAGAACAAGGATCAGAGGTTCCCAGTGGCACGACACTTTATGGAATGTCCTAAAGGTAATTTAGATCATCTCACCTTTAGTGGTTTAGAACACATTCCACTCCCAGTCCGACGTAGAGATCGTCAGAAGATCCTTAATCAAAAGGAAATGTTCTGGATCTTCACGTTGGATACCATGACACCTCGAGGTGTCAACGTAGACTGGGAGATAAAACATTTTCTTTAAAAAACCTTAAAATGATGTATTCTTGCCATTGGGAACACTGATATACATATATGTTCTTATATATGTTCTTATATACATTGTTGACCCATGTGGCTTGTCCATAAACACATTAATCTGTAACAACAATCACTATGTTTGTACAATATGTGTTCATAACATGTATAGGTGACAAATAGAATGGTAAAACGGCTGTCTTTTTATGTACCTTCCAGTTCCAGTACATATTTCTCTTTTTTGATGTGTTAAAGACACCTTGGACCCAGTTTAATGACTTAAGGATTATGATAATTTGTTTTATTATCCTATTAGCATAACATGGTCACTACATGATCCAACTTAATTGATATATAACAATAATGTACACAATCTTCGATATATACTCTGGCTTACATATGTAACTTGTGTTCCAATTCTCCAACTACTTTCCCCCCACTCTCCCCCTCCTTCCTTCCCCCCCCCCCCACCCCCCACTCTCCCTCTTTCCCCCCCAGTCCCCCCCTCTTCCCCCTTTCCCCTCCCCCTCCCTCCATACCATTTGAGAACACACTATCCATCTAGGTCTCCAGTATTCATATTGGTGTTGTTTATTATGATGTAAATATCATTGTCAATATCAATTAATTTCCCAGTGATTGGAGAATTGTATGGCAATTGCTGCCACATTTGTTTCAACTTTGAATATGAATTGTATTGGTGTTATTAATATTAACATTTTTTACTTGAATTGATCATGATTCAATTGAACTTCCTATATAAATGCACTGATTATATTGTTATAAAGTTATTTGAACATTAATATCTATGTATTGGAAATAACTATTACCCCTTGCCATTACTTGTTTTTAATTAATCATTATAACTATAAGTTGCCATCCACAGTTACAAAAATATAGATAATTAAAGAATCTTTTCTATATATTATAACATATATGTCACCTTTTGTCTGGGACATATATCAAATTAATTAATTAATACCAAATGTTATTATAGCTATATGTGGATTGCAAAATGAATTATCTTTGTTTTTAATCTTTTTATCCCTACTGCGCATGACACTGATGCCTCTGTATGCCGCGCGAGCGCCTTTCAGCCAGGGACTCAGTTTCCCATCATGCTGTTCGCAGCATACTGGTAGTTCATTGGCTGTGTGACGTCACGTCCGGTCTACATCCGTATATCAGAGTCTAACACACGGGTAATGTTGCTCTTTGAAAAAGCCCAATTGCCGGGTGAAACGCGTTAGAGGTGCAGGGGTATGCCTCCCCTCCTCTTTTTAACCATGTATCAATAAAGGATTTCGTATACAGCACAGTCCAGCCTCAGAAATTTTCTTCCTGCATCGTGGTGCCCGCTGATTTGCCTCTCCTCGTTGGTACAGGTGCCTGTTCAATTTTCTACACCAGCAAAGGAGCACACAGAGCCGTTTTTTTCCGTGGATATACGTGAGTACATTGCTGCCTCATGAGAGCTGCCCCAGGCACACAGGGTCTACATAGTTCAAGGAGACAGAGAGGTCTGGGGGGGTTCCAGGACTTCCCCCATAAAACTCTCCATGCTCCTGCTAGACCGTCTGCTATCTAGGGGTTAATGCACACAGCCTCAAGCATGCATTCATAATACCACGTGACCCGGTTTCTAAAGCAGAAAGACATTCATTATTTTTCAATAGTGGGTTAAAAGCTCTGCAGCCCTGGCTGATTGGGGCCTCCACCCCAGTATTTTTTGTTCTGGGGTTCTATTGTCCTGAGAGTCCCAAAATGAGTGCACCGCTGCAGTTCGTGTACAAAAAACCCTATATAAGGTACGCTTATTTAATATGGGCCGCGATTAATGCAACAGATTATAAGATGGCAACAGTTGGTCAAATTTATCAGTATTTTATTGAAAACTTTGACTTTTTCAAATTTTCACCAGATGCTCATGTGTGGAAGCGTGCAATAAGGAAAAAGTTATGTATCGATCCGTGTTTTTTTCGTATTGATCCCGATGTTATTGGAGGGTATTGGTGTGTAGCACCAGATTTTTCCCATACCTTTGATCATGGAGACTTCAAAAGGCGAAAGGTCATGTTAAAACCAACTAAGAAACGTCAGTCGCTGGCAAGCAATGTGCCAGCGACAGCGTCAGCTTCCAATAACGGTCCGACCATCAGTGAAAACCTGGTGACCGGCAACCCTTGCTGTCTGTCCCCGCCCGGATACCTGCAGCCTGAGCCGGATTTCGCGTACAGATTCCAGCAAGCTTGCATGTACCAAAGAGATTTCCAGCCTCATCAGCTGTCAACTACAGGTGTAGTAGTCCCGCTGTCACCTGTCAACTACGTGTATGATCGAGAATACGGAACTGGCAGTGGCTCGGCACCAACTGATTGGCAAAGTCTATGGTAAGTAATGTTGCCGTATTTTATTCTGTTTTTGAAATATCAATATCAATGCACAGTCAAGCGATTCTCCTGTAAGCAATATCATTGGCTGAGCAGCTTCTACAGTAGATACTGAACAATTGGTGGAAAGCTAGGCGCTGGAGAGATTTGCCACCTTTGCATTCCACAAAAAAGGTCGCATATCTATGAAGCCGCGTCCAAAACACCCAGTGAAGATGCATGTGTAGGGTGCCATCTCTAGGCGTGGACCAGGATGCATTGTCATCTTTGAAGGTAAAATAAGTCACGTGCTTTTGCCTTATGCACTGTACTGTACTAGTGTGCAGTTTTTTGAGCACTTTTCTTTTCTTGTGATAGGAATCATGAATAAAGCTTTTTTCCAATACACTGGCGACACACTTTATTCGAGCTCGGCTAGTCCCACGAATTCGGGTATACCCGGGTGTATTGAGGTTTGTGACTGTTTTCTGCCCGAGTGCATTGAGGTATTTTCCAGGCAGGGATTGAAGCATTTTATTCCCGCTGGCTGCAATACTGCACAGTATATATATATATACTGCATTACAATTCATGAATTTATGCCATCTGGTAGACACGCGAAGCATTGCAGCCTATTAAATCCTAATCATTATCATTTAACAGATCAGCCGCCCATCAGCCAGGCATGAACCCAGGCTGGGAAGGCAAACGCAATGGAGCTTGTCAGAGGTGAGGAGCGGCGCATTCCAGGTATCTGCCAGGTACATACTGGGTATTTGCTCGAATAAAGTGTGTTGGTGCAGTAGCAAATTGTGCCTGAGATTGATGAATACATCACACGTGAGTTCCCAGATGGTCACCGTTTCTACCAGGACAACGATCCGAAGCACAGCGCGTCAACAGCGCATATTCTTGAGCGCGGTATCAACTAGGTGAAGAGCAGCGGAAGAAGTAAGGGCTTGTAGTGTATCTATACTATATAATATAGTTATATCTATCTATATTGTTTATATTGCTGCATATAATATATTAACTATATAGTATAGATCTATCTACAGTATGGTTATTTCTGTTTATTTATATTACTATGTAATAGTATATCTATCTATTATTATTAATATTGCTGCATATAAATATAACTATATAGTATAGATCTATCTAACATTATGGTTATTTCTGTTTAATTATATTACTATGTAATATAGTATATATATCTATTATTGTTTATATTGCTGCATATAAATATAACTGTATAGATCTATCTAACATTATAGTTATTTCTGTTTATTTCTATTTATTTATCTACTGTATCGCTGGAGAGATTTGCCACCTTTGCATTCCACAAAAAAGGTTCGCATATCTATGAAGCCGCATCCAAAACACCCAGTGAAGATGCATGTGTGGGGTGCCATCTAGGCGTGGACCAGGATGCATGTTCCTCTTGAAGGTAAAATAAGTCACGTGCTTTTGCCTTATGCACTGTACTGTACTAGTGTGCAGTTTTTTGAGCACTTTTCTTTTCTTGTATAGGAATCATGAATAAAGCTTTTTTCCAAGAGCAAATTGTGCCTGAGATTGATGAATACTCACACGTGAGTTCCCAGATGGTCACCGTTTATACCAGGACCAAACGATCTCAGAAGCAAACCGCGTCAAACAGGCGCATATTCTTGAGCGCGGTATCAACTAGGTGAAGACGCCAGCGGTGTAAGTGCGGTAGTGTCTCATTTTTTCGCAATGTTTTTACTGTCTATCTCTTTAACTAATTGTCCTTTTTTTCCCCCTCCAATGACAGATCGCCAGACTTCAATCCTATCGTAATGGTCTGGCATCAGCTGAAGGATCATATCCGAAAAGTCGTGAAACCCTCCAAAAAGGATGAGTTGGTGCAAGGCATAATGAGTTTTTGGAATGATGTACTCACCGTGGAACGATGCAATAAATATATTGACCAAATTTCGACTGTGTTGCCAATTGTGATCGAGCGTAATGGGCAAGCATCATGAAGGTAGTATGGTATAGTACTGTACTGTAGTATGGTAAGTACAGCCACACCAAGTACAATACTGTATGATACAGGTAAGTATGGCACAGATTTTTTCTTTCCTGAGAGAGCAGCACTAGCCATCTGGTTACAAAGTATTTAACAGTAGCTACAGTATACAGTAGTTCCAGTATAGACTAGTTTGACAGTACTAACTGCATACTGTAGTCCAATATGGAGTAGCTATATAGTACACAATGCCATAATATGCACCTAACTGCACTAATTTTTTCTTTTCTTGTCTTTTCAGAGAAAAAAAGGATGGAAAGGGGGAGGGGGGCATCATGTGTACATTATGTGTACTGTGTTTACAGTAAAGTGTATCTAAAGTGCAATCATGATTTACACAAAACCTCCCCTCTCTCAATGAACTACACAGAATGAGGAAGAAGATAAAGACGGAAAAAATTATATTATTATATATATTATTAATTAAAATTATAATCAATGTGCATTATTCATGATTATCCACCGGCCCTCCATTTTCAACTGACAGAAGAACTGAATAAAGACTGCATTTTGTATTATTCATGATTATTTGTATATTTGTATTTTTGTTCCTGATAAAATAAAATAAATATTTCTTTACATTCATGATAATCATAATCATTGACACCCCCCTCCTACACCAAAGAAAAAGAAAGAATGACAAAAATTGGTAAGTTACTGCATCAAAAACATGAATCAGATTATGTTTTTTTTATCTCTCTATTTCACAGTGCTGTACAAATCAGATTTACATATAAATTCGAGAAGGGATTATCACAAGCGTTACCGTAAACAAAGCCTCAAAGGGTTGGGGAGGTGGATGGTTGAGTCATGCGCAGTAATCATCAGCTAGCTCCCTTCCCAAAGTGGATTACAGAGAGGTGACTCAAAGCCAACAATAGGAAAATTCATGAATGGTTTTGTAGAGGTGTCGATAAGAGGTTCAAATCCTTGAGCGAGCCTTGTATGTGTGCGTGGGGGAGGGGGGTACAGGGTACAGCTGCATGAAGGATTAGCTGTACTGTAGTTCAAAGACATGACATATTTTCAACAGACAGGTCATCATAATAATTTGATCTCCACACTCCCAAAGACATAAAAATCACACAAAACAATCATGTGCAGTCAAACGCACAGTGTCGCAGTCAAAAGCTACAGCACAGATTGAATATCGTAATTTTTTTTTGGTCACTCTTGAACTTCGCAAGCAAGCAATTCATGCATGCGCAGTAATAATCAACTACAGCTCCATTCCCAAAGGGGATTACACGCAGGTGCAGAGAGGTGACTCAAAGCCAACAATAGGAAAATTAAAATATTTTTTTTTTTGGTCACTCTTGAACTTTTTTTCCCCCAATGAGCATGAATAATCAACACAGAAGAATACAGTAAATCAAAACTGAACGGTATACACGCAGGAATGTGATAACAGTAATGTGATTGAAACCAGAAAGCCATCCGTTCATAGGAATGGCGTGCGAGAGGTGTACTGTAGATAAGAAGTTGAAATACTGCAGTGCAGTACATTATCCTGTGTGTGTGTGCGGGGGCGAGCGAGGGAAGAGCACTATATATGCCGAAATGTGATACTGTTACAGTACACGCCTATGCGTTTCAACAATGTTCAAATGTGACATACATGCATGTATAAATATGCAAATTTACAATTACTGCGCGCGCATACACACAGACTGTGTACTGACGTAGGTTGAACTGCTACAGTATTAGACTTTGAAGACAACAGCTAGTGAACGCCCACATGAGTGTTTAGATGGTATTGCAGACAGTGCTAAGAATATGCTAATATTACGAGCGCTAAAATAACGGAACATATTCCCAAAAAAATAAATATACTGCATCTACCCACTGTTATCAGAGTTGCGCCGCTACGGCCGCATTAGGATAAAGGCGGCCGCCACTGTATAATATTTTGAATTCTTCTAGCAGTGCTAGCGAAACCTCTTTCTAGCGGGAGGGGAGGGTAGAGCCAGGCTCAGCCTGCGGGCAGTGGATACTAATCTGAACAGTTATATGAGATTGCGGGAAGTCCGTATGGGATCGTAGTGTATGTCCGCATACCGTTGTTCGTGCGGCAGCCTGGGTATGCCCCCACTGTGAGGTTGGTGACTCGAGACAGACAGGGGGGAGAGGGGGGGAAGGAGAAGTACTCACAATTGCAAGTCCTCAGGTTCGATTCTTGACAATCCGCCCCCCCACAGCACCCCCCGACCCAGCAGCAGCCCCAAACAGCCACGTGTGGAGAGACCTCGCTGGTTGGACAGGGCCTTGCATACGGGGACAGGGTCTGAGCCGGCCGACATCCACAGGCAGCCCCCTCCGAGCCCCGTCTGAGCGCCGGGTCAGCAAGCAGCCGGACACGGTGATCAAGCGACTTTGTGGGTTTTCCCTCCGGCGGTGAGGTGCTCGTGGATCTCTTCGGTGCAAGGGTCAGGAGGTTCTTGGAGGTAAGGATCACTCATGGCTCTGTCAGTTGTTGTCGATTTCTCGGCTCCTGTCTGTAGGAAGGCGGCAGGGATCGAAGGCAACTTGGGAGGGTGGAAAATATCCTCTTAGGACGCGGGGAGCGCCGGATGGTCTCACTTGCCTCTAGGCTAGCGTTGAGCAGCCATTCTCCTCGGGGGTCGAACTTCGCCTCCTCCCTCATCTTCGGGTTGTGCGGCCGTCCGTGGCAGGTCAGGTATCCAGGTAGGTGGTGGTGTTAGACCCAGGGTGAACGGGGCCATATCTTCGGGTCATCGAATTGTTAGGAACTTTCCTCCATTATTTGCTGTCAACTTAAACGGATAGCCCCAGCGGTACTTCACTGTGTTCTCCCGGATTAAGGTAGTTAGGGGCTTAATTTCCTGTCTGCGGTTGATGGTGATTCTGGACAGGTCATTGAAGTTTAGTGAATCTTTCCCCCGACAGGCAGTGATGATGCGCTCCTTGGGGGTGTAGCTATGCAGCCTGACTATGATGTCGCATCTGCGGTTAGGGTCTTCCGAGCGTGGGCCAAGGGCGCGGTGTGCCCTGTCAATCGCCAGGTCTTTTTCTTCTATGGTACCGCAGATCGAGGTGAATAAGTCAATCAGGTATGCCCGGAGGTGACCAGGCAGAACCGTCTAGGGGACATTGCGAATACGAAGATTTTGTCTTCTGTCCCGGTTCTCCTGGTCCTCCAGTCCATCTTTCAAAAATATTATTTCATCTCCTAGCCGGGAGATTTCTTCTTCTGCCTCATTTTGGTGCGTGAGGGCTTCCTCTAGCTTGCCTTCCAAGCTCGCCGTACTCTCGGTAAAGAACAAAGAAAAAACCGTGTCAAAGCTCCAGGAGGTTGGAAATAAAGCTTTTAGGCAGTAGTAAAGTAATAATAGGAGTTGACACCGGAAAATAAAGGATTAAGGGGCTGCAGTTTTCTGTGTTCAGATAGATAATGGTGACAAGGAGGGAACACAGGGGGAGACAACCAATTGTGAGGTGCAGTCACTATCATCCCCCTTACTCTGGCTATGCCCGGCATGGAGTACCCTTTACTCACGATGATACGCCGCCTTGGTCATCCTTTCTTGCTGCAGCTGCCCTGACGCTGCCAAAAGCGTCTCCTCCAGGCAAAAACTTGAGAAACTCCTTGAGAAACTCCTTGAGAAAGCGCCACAGTAGGCGTGAAACATGTGGGAGAGTAGTTAGTACTGTCTGTTTTTTTGTTTTTTATGTAGTTCATTAAAGTATACCTTTTTAACCCCTTTTCGCTGGTGAGTGCCTATTTTTTGTATTATGGAGCGGCTGGATTTTTGATTCTTACCTTGTTCTCGTACTCTCGGTAAAGCCTGAGACCTCTTGTTTGAATTCGGCTACTGCCGATTTAACGTCCACCTGGAGCGAGGTATGCAGCTTTGTGTGCATGGATGCCAAGAGTTCTACTAGGTTGGCTCTCGTTACGGGTTCCTCCGTTGCGGTCGGCTCTTTGGCTCTGGCGCTTTTGCTCTGCACTGCTTGAGGGACGCGTGCTCTGGCGCCATCTTGGGCCTCGCTCGGGTCTTCAAGGCTCCTCTGAGGAGGTGAAAAAAAGATCTTATCTTGCATTAAACAGACAATGGATGGAAGGGAAGTTAACATAATTATGCCCCTTTATAAAGCATTAGTAAGACCATACCTTGATTATGGAGTACAATTTGGGGCACCACTCCTTAGAAAAGACATAGAGGGAGTGCAGAGGAGAGCCACCAAATTAATAAGGGGGATGGACAATCGAAGTTATGAGGAGAGGCTAGCTAAATTAGATCTATTTACATTAGAAAAGAGGTATCTAAGGCTGTGGCCATTCTGCCGCGACACGTGCTTGGTGTGATCACTTTAATGTTATCAAATTTATATAGCCACGTTGATGCAGTGAGCGCACTCGTGCACGTGCATGTACGCTTGCCAATGCTCAGCAATTGGGGAGACATGGAAAACTGATTTCCAAGTGCTCAGAAGGGTCACACGACCCTTCAGCAACGAATCAGCACCAGTTAATGCACACAGCACACACAGACATAGCGCCGATCCAGCCAATGACACACCCCCGTCCCTTACAGCACGCACCCCCCCCCGCTTGCACTTGCAAAATTCAGCAGGACAGCTTAGAGATTATGCTTAGAGAGTTTGTGACGTCACCGCTTTCAAGCATGAGCGCAGGTCTCGGCAGTGTGGCTGCAGCCTAACATGGGATATGATAACTATATACAAATATATATTCAGGGGCAGGACAAGGAGTTTTCAAAATAAATATTTATCCCAAGGACAGTACAAAGGACTCGGGGTCATCCCTTAAGGTTGGAGGAAAGAACATTTCACCAGCATCAAAGGAAAGGGTTCTTTACAGTAAGGGCAGTTAAAATGTAGAATTCATTACCCATGGAGACAATGATACAATAGGTTGTATACCATTCCTTTTTAAAAAAGATGACCAAGGATATACCAAATAAGTAAACATGGGAAGGATGTTGATTCAGAGAGTAATCCGATTGCCAATTGCCAATTCTTGGAAGGAATTTATGTTTTCCCTTATGAGATATCATTGGATAATATGTCACTGGAGTTTTTTGTTTGCCTTCCTCTGGACCAATGTACTGTAAAGTATGGATATAGGATAAAGTATCTGTCGTCTAAATTTAGCATGGGTTGAACTTGATGGCCGTACATCTTTTTCAACCTCATCTACTATGTAATTATGTAAAAAATACAACAACCCTACTACCCTACTACCCACCTCCTCTACCCCAAACAACCCCCCCTCAACACATACAGTACAATGATGGGCAGCATTACTATTGTCCAGATCTGGATAATAGCTTATTTGCCCATTAAAAATAAAACATTATCTTTTTTAAGTATTTTTAATGTATAAATGTATCCTAGTGATGTGTCTGTAAGCAATCATCTACATACTGTGAGAGAAGTTGACTAATAAAACCAATGGCTGAGATAATCCTGGGGGATGTACTCCTGACATAAGAATTCACTGGCAAATTTGATTATCCATTATTTAGCTCCATGTCTAGCAGTATTTTAATTTCACTCTGTATTGTAGTGTGGACTCTCTAGATAATGTTTGATTGAATTTCCTACAGTGTATCTGCTAATTTGTTGCAATATTTTAATTCTGAAATACTGATACAGTAGTTCATGAGAACCACTGCTCCCATTATCTATGCTTTTAACGAAAGCATTAGTATTGTTGTAGAGACTTTGCAGACTTGTCTTTTAGTGGTACTATTAAGTATTTAATTTCTTACCATATGAGAAATATAGTAATGGATGCTGGGCAGATGGGGGAATTAAATGTGCTTTACAATTTAAATTATGGTCAGGAGCATTAGTTTGTACGACATCAGTATGTGAATTTACATTATTAGAACCACATTATCATTTAGCCATTATTATAGACTAAAGCAGTACAATTCCAGGCATTATTGAAATCCCTGCTCTCTGATTGGTTAGAATTCTGGGCATTATTCATTCAGTAATGCCTGTAATTTTTGTCAACTTGTCAACTCACCTTTCAGAGATGCAGGGGGGTGCGGCATCTCTGTTCCTCTCCTTTCACAGCATGGCAGCACATGCAGGCTCTCTCTCAGCACATGCCGAATCTCTCTCACAGCACATGCAGGCTCTCTCTCACAGCACATGCAGGCTCTCTCTCCCCCTCACCTCTCTCTTCCACCTCACCTCTCTCTCATCCCCCTCACCTCCCTCTCTTCCCCCTCACCTCTCTCTTCCCCCCCTCCTCCACCTCTTTCTCTCCCCCTTACCTGACTCTCCCCTCGCTCACCCCTCTCCTCATTCCCCCCCACCTCCCTCTCTTCTCACCTCCTCCACCTCTCTCAATCCCCCTCATCTATCTCTTCTCCCCCACCCTTGCCTCTCTCCTGCTCCCTCGCCCCCTCACCTCTCTCTTCTCCCACCCCTCACCTCGCTCTCTCTCTTCTCCCCCCTCACCTCTCTCTCTTCGTCACCCCTCACCTCTCTCTCTACTCTCCCCCCACCTTTCTCTCTTCTCCCCCCCCCACCCTCTCTCCCCTCTCATTTGCTACTTTAGTTATTTTTCCTACAGAGGTGCATCAGCGTAGTTCCGAGTTATATATCTTTACCAAAGTGTCTATTATTTTATGAAAAAAGCCTACATTTAGCCTATAATAGTAATAATCCCCTTAGAACAGGACATTACTGGCCAATAATGCCCTGGCTGGGTTAAAGTCCCTCGGCTTCGCCTCAGGCCTTCAACTCTTCCAGCCAGGGCATTATTGGCCAGTAATGCCCTGTTCTTCGGGGATTATTACTTAATTATGATACACATTGCCCCCACCCCCTCCTTGTCCCAGATTTAATATTCAAAAATGCTATTTTAATGTAAGTGTCCCTTTCAGCTTAAATGCAAAGATCAAAAGATTAATGTCTTAAAGTTAATTGAAATGACAAAAGTTAACCCTTTACTCAGGACTGTTGGCTCACTAGTAGATAATGTTCAGTTTGATACATTTATTACCACATCCTCCTACATGGTTTTGGACATCTAGTGCTAAACCTGTCTCATCCTTCGCTCACCTGTGTTTGTTGTCTCGCTGGGTGGCGATTGTTTGGATACTTTCCACTAAAAAAGAAGTTGATGTCAACAGAGGCATAAGTCTGTTCTCTTATTAATGGATCCCTGTATTCCTGTCCATTTTTTTCAATGGAGGCAGATGAGTTGGATGGCATCTGAGGTGTTGTCACAATCCTTTCTGGTTCTCTGGATTGATTGAGCCAAACTCCGGGATTGCCACATGCGACAATTTTCCAGATCTCCTTTTGGCCAATGATTTACTATACATTATGGATTTTTTAATCCTGTTGGACTAAAACCAACACATGTCTTTTTAAAAAGCTTTAAAGCCCTGATTATATTTGTCATTTATATTTTTGCCAAATATTCTGCTTGTGCCAGATTTGACTTAAATCCATTTGCAGAATATCTCTTTAAACCTCAAAATATCGAAGCACTCCTCTGTTATGAAGAGGATAAGGCCAAATGAACCCTTATCTATCATTTGGCACCATTTTCCACAAGTATTTGGGGTAGATCCCAAATAGTGGGTATGTTTCTTATTCAAAAACAACATGGAATCGTTTGTGCTATGAAATATTCAGTCAAGGTAATGCTATGCCAGAAATAACCTTTCTCCCCTACTTGTAGTTATCTAATTCCCTAAAGAAATCTCCACTCTGGCTATTTAAAAAAAAATATTTGGGTCAGAAATCTTTACTAAAATACTGTCTGAGTCAGCGTCAGAAAAGCAAATGATACTAAGAACTCAGTGTTTATATTATAAATTATATTATAGTTATATTTCCCTTTCCTATTTAGGTTGAGCACCTTATTTCACACCCTGCAGGCATCCCCTTAACAAACCATTGTTTCTTCAGTTTGTAGTAATATTTCCCAGTTTATAGAAACCACATTGCCTTAGACTAATAATTTAGTCATCTGTTTATTTTTATTTTTTATAAGTTTATTTGAAAATGCACGTGTTCGTTCACATTGAGGTACTGTGTAATAATATTGGAACCAAGGTAAAAAGGTGATCCATTTACTTTGTACAAGTTATTTTATCCTTCATTCTCATTTGCAGAGAACAGCTAGTTTATAAAAATAACTTCTTGTCAACAATAGGACAAATTTGCCATTTGTGTACAAATCAATCTGATTTAATTCATTAAATGCATAGCGATATTTACATACTAATGACTTTCTGCACTATTTTCCTTCTTAATACTACTTATTAAACTAATTAACAATATACTAACTTTAACTAACTTCCGCTTCTCTTAAATATAACCAAGACTTGATAGATAAGATAAAAATAATTCTACTATTCCTGAAACAAAATAATTTCTCCAGTTATTCACAAATAGTGCTAATCACTTATAGCATGATATATGGGTTATTATGGATTATAATGGGTCTTAGATCAATTAGAGGAAACACAGTTTGTATGTGATTTATCCAAATAAATGTACTGTTTGACCATAAATTCCTGGCATTAGTCTACTAAACAGCAGCATCTCAACACGTTTTAAGAAAGTGCTCAGCTCCCAAGTGAGACCATGGTCATCAAACTTTTTCTTTCTCTGGTTTTATTGCGGTACACAATTCTCTCTGGCCCAAGTTAGCTGCAAATTCAGAGTCTGAGAGATCAAAGAATGAGCACACTGAGTCAGGGGATAAAGAGATTGTTCCTGTACCTCGGCCTTCATGAAAGTAACCTCAGGAGAGTCCAAAAAGGTTAGCGATGAAGAATGACATTTCTGTCAGTGTAAAGCAGCTTGCATACAGTCCTTTCCCTTCTCGGTCCCATTGACGTTGATGATGCTTCTCTTGAAGGTGTTGATTTTGATGATGATATGGATTTTGTTGAAGGTAAATAGCAGCTATCACATACACTTGGCAAGCAATGCATTATTATGCAAAAGGACAAACCTATCTGTTTGGAACATGTTCTACACTTACCCAGACAATAAATCAACAATCTACAGCTTTTCCTAAGAAAAAATGAGCAGAGGTACTGTAGAAAAACAAACCCTGTTGGCACTTCCTCCATGTTGTGTCACATGCAGGGAATTTCAAAACCAGAGGAATATTTTTTTGTAATCAAATAAGTTTTAAGATCACCCCTCAATAAGCTTTTTGTCATCACAGAGAGAAGGTTGGGGGGATGTTGCTCACAGAAAAAAACAAGTTTCTACACACAAAAAATGAGATGCAGGTTAAGTTCTACATATAGCACTTAAAAATCCTCCCAAAAGAATTAATAAAACCTAACTTTTATTATAACACTTTAAAATAAAGCACTTCAAAAGAGTTCGGGAAATATTAAAAATAACATATATAAGGCACAGAAGACCAGGACTTATTCATGAGATCAAGCACCTGATAGGACAAAGAGATCAAATAAAAGGTATTTATGTTGACCCGGGCCAGTAGAAGTGGCACAAAGTCACAAAAGAGCTATATTCACAAACCCAGAGCACTACAGAAAGAATCCTAGCAGTCCTAGGTGCCCAGCACCACTGAAATGGCTTACCCACTGCAAGTGCTGCTTCCACTTTGGAGTCTCCAGGAAGTGCTAAATGCAAGTTGCAGCACACAAACTCTGAATCTCCCATTCTGTGTAACATGCAGCTTCGGTTTTGTGTATCTCTGGCACAACTGCAAAACACACCACTTAGTCCGCCTGGACACCAGTCTAATAATCAAATGAGGAACCCAGATCAGCTGCTTATTTTCTAGTTCCATAGGAACTCATGGAGAACTTGGCAGCAACCAATCACAGCGTGAATGCAGTGTGTTGGACGAATCACAGCATGAGGGCTCGCCTATGCTCACCAATCCAGGCAGGAGGATGTGATGGAGGAGCAGAGGCAGGGCGAACAGGAATTACAAACCATCCAATGAGAATAGTGCCTACCTGCTCATGTTCTCAGTGCCGTTTGCCATCTCTTGATGAGATAGGAGCCTCACTGTCTGGGACAGACAATAAGTCTGCTTATCAGTTCAGATAGGAGCACTGCCCATCCCTACACTCCTCTACCCCCTCGCTGAACCAGCAGAACTTGGATCCCTTGGTGTGTAGACAGAGTAATGTATTACAAGCCTAACACTCCACAGAAACCAGAAATATATTTTCACAGTTTGATGTAAAAAAAATAAACATGTCCAATACATTAAATACATCAATCCTCTCCCCCCCCCAACATATACACTACAATAATGTGCAAAATAACTATTAGATAGGGATAATAGACTAATGCCCATTATTAAACACATTAACTAGCATAATAAAATAAATAAAGTTCTACTGACCTCATCAATAAGAAGCCCCCTCGCCAGCAAAATCCGTGTCCTCCGTTGCCAACAAAATATATAGCCAATGCATTGCAATTACATTCTGATATCAATTAATCCCTTAATCACCTTATCGGATAATAACCGCATAGGTAATTAAGGGGTTAAGCCACCCTGGCCCGATACCCACCCTTCACCCATTCATTTGTACAGTGGCTTCATCATGCAACACTTTATATATACATATAAATATATACACTGGCGACACACTTTATTCGAGCTCGGCTAGTCCCACGAATTCGGGTATACCCGGGTGTATTGAGGTTTGTGACTGTTTTCTGCCCGAGTGCATTGGGTTATTTTCCAGGCAGGGATTGAAGCATTTTATTCCCGCTGGCTGCAATACTGCACAGTATATATATATATATACTGCATTACAATTCATGAATTTATGCCATCTGGTAGACACGCGAAGCATTGCAACCTATTAAATCCTAATCATTATCATTTAACAGATCAGCCGCCCGTCAGCCAGGCATGAACCCAGGCTGGGAAGGCAAATGCTCGAATAAAGTGTGTCGGTGCAGTATATATATATATATATATATATATATATATACACATACATACATACAGATGTAGCCAGGTCCCCTGTTGGTGCAGGGGTGGGCGCGAGTACAGCGTGTCTTTCCGTTGATGCGGCCGGGTTGCCAGGGACACGAGCGGGCCGGTTGCCGGGGACGCGAGCGGCACGGTTGCCGGGGAGCAAGTGGGACGGTTGCCGGGGATGCGATCGGGCCGTTGCTACTGCCGCGGTCACGTCGCGAGGGTCCTGGTCCATTCTTAGCTCTAGTGCGCATGTGCAGGAGCCTGATAGCGCGGCTGACCCTTAGAGGTCGCGCATGTGCAGGGAAGGGCAATCCACCCCCAGGGTGCATAGGGGCAGAGCCACATGACCCCAGGGAGCCAATAGGGCTGTAGCATCTCCCTGCAGAGGGATTGATACATTTTCGTGGGCTTGCAGCACGTTGGGCAGTTGGTGACCGGAGCAGCTAGGGGAAGGAGGTAGGGTGCAGGAGTCAGTGACTCCCTGCACTAGGCCAGCAGATAGCCCTGAGTCACAGTAGCTGAGTGTTGTATGGACAGGCCCTAGGTTAGGGACCCTGCCCCATTAGCTAGTTGTTAGTTAGGGACACAGTGGATGCTGCGTTCCTGCTGAGAAACCTGGGCTCAAGTCTCTGTCATTAAAGAGAGCTGGACTATCTTCAGGGTGGGATCGCCCCTGATGGATTACCGTGCGGGTGGATCCGGGATATCGTGTAGGAGTTCGCCTGATCCTTTTCGAAGCGGTTGCATATCCGAGCACCGGAGTGCTTGGCAGGTACTTTACATCTACAAGTGCACCAACGGGCCCATTAGCTTAATAGTGACTGCTCAGTCACACCTATCCTTTCTCTGTATAGAGCGGGACATTGGGTGAGGTTACTGGACACGGGGTGGGATCACCTGGTGGCGGGGTCGGGGAAGTGTTGGCATCCGCCGTGGTGCAAGGAAGTGTGGGCGTCGGCCGTGGCGCAAGATTGTGTTAGCGTCCTGCGAGACGCAGTAGTCAGTGTCTCCTTTAGGGAGGGACACCTGTTGATATGATATGCAAGTACGTTTATGGTTGCTGCAAGTAAAGTCATTGATTGTTTACATACGTTGTGCTGGTTATTATATGTGTCCTGCGAGGAACAATTCCTGCTCTGCCAGGAACCATCGCAGGTGGAGGCACTGCACTGAGTACCGTGTTACTCTTAATATAATTGCCCCAGGTTCCCCGTGGCGGAAGCTCAGCCCTCCTGTGAGCCAACAGGTAACGCACTACACCGGGTAACACCATATGTTCTCCGCACCCACACTGTATATGCGATTGGGTGGGGTGAAATACCCGTTACACATACATACATACATACATACATACATACATAACACAACAGAAAGAAAAAATGGCGCCAACCTAAACCACTACATAAATACACATAAAATGATGAAAAAAAACCTATACTATACAAAGTGGGGAAAATTGATAATACATAAACAATGTAATAAAATAAAAATATGAATAAAAATAACAGATGAAAAGTCCAGAAAAAGATATGTATAAATAAAAAATACAAATCCTAAAAAATGCTCCAATTGCTATCCAAAAGAGTCTCTGCAGCCCGAATGAAGGGAACACCACTTCCTTGGAGATATCTATAGAAACACAGAAAAAACAGGCGCACTCATAGCGTAAAAATGTATAACAATATATTTATGGAGTCAAGGATTTAAAAATGCACACTCACAAACACAGCTTAATAAAAGCATTTTTGAGTAAAACTCAGCCAGCCAGACGCAGGAACCCGGTAACGGATAACTTCAGTGTAGTGTCCGGTGTAGATACACTGCAGCAGCCTCTGTGAACACCTCCGGAGCCCGGGGAGCATGAGGGACGCCGCCTTCCTCTCAATCCGGCGTCACACAGTGAGTTCTCAGCTCCAGGTACCGCGAGAACTCAGTGACGTCAGTGGATTCAACCGGAGAAAGTTCCCATGAAAACAACGGGTGGACGGCTGAGATAAATGCTTCCAAAGAAGCAATAAAATGCTGTAGCAAGCCAGTGAGTGGAAATATAATAAAACTGGGCAGTACACCTCCACAAAACACTCTCTACGCGTCCCCCCCTGCCTTTCACACCCCCCCTGCCTTTCACGCCCCCCCTCCCTGCCTCCAGGCAACGCCGGGTATATCAGCTAGTATATATATATATATGTATATATATATATATATACACATATACACATGATGAACCAATATACAAAGAAATGTTTAAGGGTTAACAAAAACATGCACAAATAAAAATACCACTTTTCCATATCAGCCACAGTCAAACAAAATCCTATTTCCTAATCAAATCATTATCATCTGCCAATCAAAAGCATCAAATGCCAATCAAAACATTGAATTGACATTGTATACATGATGCATAAATCTGTGCACCATGTACACTCTGACAATCAGTGTTAACAATAAAATATTCAACAGAAAATACAGTGAAATCCAAACAAGTATACTATTTAAACCAAGCAAGGCAACCAAAATAAATTACCATTAATTAATCAAATCCCAAAACAATTATAATTCCATCCAAATCAATTACACAATTAACTCTTTTAATCGTTAAACAAACCCATTATCCAACAAAGTTAACATCTGACAAAATAGTAGTACCAACAAAAAACCACTATAAAAACGCAAGACTCGCCCTGACCTAAAGTACAGCATACAACACCAAAAATTACATCTATCTAATTGATAATTACATTACACACATTTAAGAATAGCAGCATATCAAAATACATTTGCATAGTGCAAAATAAGCATTCCCAACCAAATAATTTCTTACCCTGTATGTATATATCGATAGAGACATACATACATACATACATAAATACATTGGCAAGAAATTATAATGGGAAAAAATTGTATGACATATAAAAAATTACAAAAAACAGTTCAAGTAAAAAAAAATACATTTCTTTTGTTCACTTACCATTAGTTGCCCCACTCACGACTCCTGTTGAACACCAAGCTCTGGAACAAATCCACACACAGCAACAGGAACCATAAAATAAAAAATCATAAATAAATAAACCAATACTTTTTTATAATCCAAAGCGTCAACGGGATCTTGATCTGTGTTCTTCTGTCTTCTGTCTTCTTCCTCTGGGGTCTTCTGGGGTCCTTCTTACCGTCTGCTGCCATGCCCCGGTCCTCTTCTTTCTTCCGGAGGTCCGTCCTCCTCGGCGCCTGGCTTCAAAATGAGACGACATAGGCTTTAATAGGCCTATGACGTCACATTATCGTCATATGGTTCCCACGGCCCAGATTGGGCCGTGAAAACCATGTGATTTTGGGGGGAAAAATTAATTTTGATGACGTCATCTTAAAGGCAATGCCAATCAGAATGGCTGTGCTTCAATTGCCTTTAAGATGACGTCATGAAAAGAAAGATGGCCGGCCTCACATGGTACGGAATCAGAGCGTGGGAACTCCATCTCAACTCTGATTGGCTCTAGTACCATGTGACAGGATTTAAATGACTTCACATCCGTTCTTCCCAAAGCCTCTGTCACATAGTCTACTAGAGCCAATCAGAGGGATGTAGTTCCCACGCTCTGATTGGCTACCGTACCATGTGAGGCCGGCCATCTTTCTTTTCATGACGTCATCTTAAAGGCAATTGAAGCACAGCCATTCTGATTGGCTGGCGTCATTGCCTTTAAATGACGTCATCAAAATTAATTTTTTCCCCCAAAATCACATGGTTTTCACGGCCCAATCTGGGCCGTGGGAACCATATGACGATAATGGGACGTTATAGGCATATAAAAGCCTATGTCGTCTCATTTTGATAACAAAAAAAAAAAGGGAGTGAACCCAAAACACTGATGCTGCCAAAGTCACATATATAAGGGTTAATTGGGTATGATCCACAATCCACTTGAGAAATGAACAGCAACTCACTATTGGAACATATGTAATAAAGTCATATAAAGGATAATGTAGTTAGACTCACCCTGGGTGGGGGGCCAGTATGCAGGATGAGGCATGGTACAAGAAATGAAGTGTCCGCAAACACCTCACTCTTGAACCAATAAAGCCGCCAGCTGCTGCCCTTACCCTGCCCGGTGTCTGTAGTATCCTTATTCAGCTCACTGTAAGCCGTTCCACGAGGTGAGATGACAAGCTGATAGTACCCAGTTGAAGCATTTCCCTGGCGCACTTCCAACAACGAAGGGATGGCAGTGGCGTCTTAGCGTCTGGTATCACGCCGACACGGTATCCATGTGGAGGTAACAGCTGGTTCCAAACCGGCAAATGCCGTTTCCTGCCGGGATAGGGGGCAAACAATGCGTCACAGCATTCAATGCACTCCGGCGTATCTGCACATACAAGGGGATGGCGCCAGCACTTCAAAGCTCTGGAATGCAATAGCGAGGAGCTCACGTGCCCAGCCAAAATTGATTAGATCAAAAATAGAGCGATGGCGGTCACAGCAATAGGAGTCCAGCCAAAAATGAATAAAAGTAAAATCAGCTTTAATAATTACATGCTGTACATCACAGAAAGGGAACTCCTTCTGTGATGTACAGCATGTAATTATTAAAGCTGATTTTACTTTTATTCATTTTTGGCTGGACTCTTATAGCTGTGACCGCCATCGCTCTATTTTTGATCGTCTCATTTTGAAGCCAGATGCCGAGAGAAGACGGACCTCCGGAAGAAAGAAGAAGACCGGGCATGGCAGCAGACGGTAAGAAGACCCCCAGAAGACCCCAAAGGAAGAAGAAAGAAGACAGAAGAACACAGATCAAGATCCCGTTGACGCTTAGGATTATAAAAAAAAGTCTTGGTTTATTTATTTATGGTTTTTTATTTTATGGGTTCCTGTTGCTGTGCGTGGATTATATAAATATATATATATAGTTGCATGATGAAGCCACTGTACAAATGAATGGGTGAAGGGTAGCTATCAGGCCAGGGTGGCTTAACCCCTTAATTACCTTTGCGGTTATTATCCGATAAGGTGATTAAGGGGTTAATTGATATCAGAATGTAATTGCAATGTATTGGCTATGTATTTTGTTGGCAACGGAGGACACGGATTTTGCTGGTGAGTGGGCTTCTTATTGATGAGGTCAGTAGAACCAATGCGGTTCAGCTCCGGAGACCCCCGGCACATGTACACTATGAATAAAATTGTATTAAAAAGATTTTTTAATGTGCCGATGTTTGCGCCGAGATAGCAGCGGATCTCTCTCTGCTGCAGACACATCTCGGCAGGGGACGGCTTCTCGGCAGCTTCTCGCCAGGCAGACTGTCTCGCCACCAGTTCCTCACCATGTTTAGCAATGTTGCTCTCGCTCTGATTCGCCAGGGATTCAGACCTTCCTGCATACAGTGAGGGCAAAACGCCAAAAAAATGGCGAATTCAAACCCCTGACGAATGCAATTTTCCGCCGCTTACTGCATGACCCCCTATGTGTTTGTAGGGCATTTTTAATATTTCTGACATGTTCCTGGATGCGAAGTTTAAGGCTGCGCTTTGTGCGGCCAACATATTGCAGACCGCACAAGCATTCCAAAAGATACACTACATGCATAGTGTTGCAGTTGATAAATTCAGTAATGTCATAGGATTTGTGATTACTTTGTGATTGAAATGTTTTCCTTACAGGCTGAAGGTGTCTACAGAAAGAACAAATTCAACATGGAAAGTTCCCAATTGGTTTGGTGCTAAGCCAGGAGAGACCCGAGGTTTGAACAATATCCCTGCCAATGTCGCTTGGAGCCAAAGCATCTTTAAGACTTCTCGCTTTTCTATAGATGTATTTAGGGAAATTACTAATATGACCACTCAGTACAGGGTCAGTAGAGAGGATCCCCCAATGTTTTTTGATAACTCCCTCGATCTATTTATTCATGGAGTTATAATTTGTAATAAATGAAACATCTGCTTTGTTTCCAGTCTCATGTGTCTTTTTATTTTTAGGTATAAACATACTAGCACGATCCATATTTCTGACCCTTTTCAGTTCAACCATTAGGTTTTTGTAATTGTATCCCCTCTCCATAAATCTCAGAAACAGGAATTGAGCCTGCCTCTCAAAATCTATGTTGTTACTGCAGTTCCTTTAAATTCTCATGATTTGGCTTCCAGGTATGTTGTTTATCCACAAATTTTTGTGGTTACTGGAGGCCAGTAGAAGGTTATTAGTGTCTACTTTCTTAAAGAAGTAACCGTATTCACACCTAATTCTTCTGAAGCTGATATAGTTAAATCTAGATAGTCAACATTTTTTGTATCTGTATTGTGTGTAAACACCAAATTGAATTAATTTTTGTTGATATATCTAATGAAATTATCGACTGACTCCTCATCACCTTCCCATACACACAAAATGTCATCTATGTAGCGACGCCACACTATAATGTTAGTTTTAAACGGATTATTTGACCAAATGTTTGATTCTTCCTAGTTCCCCATGTACAGGTTTGCGAAACTCGGGGCAAAACGTGTGCCCATAGCAGTTCCACAAACCTGCAAGAAGATTGGGATTGAAATAGAAAATAGTTGTGGGTCAAAACATATTTGATTGCTTTCAGTATGAATTGTCTATTGAGATCATGAAGCTATTGAGTCTATTGAGATCATGAGGGTCACCTTTTAGGTAACCATCAACTGCTGCTATTCCCTTTGAATGTGGAATACTTGTGTATAAAGCTTGTACATCACAAGTAAGCCATCTGTATGTTTTTTTTCCATTCAAAGTTGGTAAATAGATTTAGTACAGAGGAAGAGTCTTTTAGATATGAGGGAAGTTTCCCAACAAAACTCTGTAGGAAGTAATCCACATATTGTGAGAGATTTCCCGGTGGATTGTTCAGGGATTTGTGCATTTTTGGAAGATGGTAAAAAAACGGAATCTTTGGTGAGAGTGTATACAAAAATGCATATTCCTTAGGTGTTATAAGGCCTCATCTAGGAGGACTTTTAAAGAGATAAGGAACTGACTCGTGGGGTCATTTGTTAATTTTTTATAGAAGACAGGGTCACATAGGAGTCAGTGCGCCTCTTGTTCATAATCAGAACGATCTTGAAGTACCACACACCCCCCCCCCTTTGTCAGCCTGTGTTAATATTATATTGTGATTTTCTCATAAGAATCTCAAGGCAAGATCTTCTGCTTTGCTTAGATTATGTTTAATGTTTCCTGATTTCATATTGTCAGTAATTAGATTGAGATCGTGATACACCATGTTGAAAAATGTGTCAACATGGTGACCTTTTGACTGATGTGGATAGAATGTGGACTGGGCCTTAAAAGGTGTATGTCTGCAGATAGATTCTTCTACATTTTGTGTTTCTACATTTGGGGTGTCATGTATATTAGAAAATGACTCCTTCTCTAGTTTGAGAAAATGTCTCTTTAATGTCACATTTCGTATGAATTTATGTAAGTCTTTGAATAACTGAAATTAATTTGCTCAAAAAGATCTCGAAAATGTCAGCCCCTTACTCAAAACTTATCACAGATATTGTGTTTTATTATATACTTTAAGGTTAAAGGTCATACTAAGGTGCACTTGGTTAATACTTTAATTATACTCACAGGGGTTTAATATATATTATAGGTTTTTTTTAGTTGCGCACTCTATTTCTTTCACCTACTCCCTGTACCTGCCTGCAGCTCATTGGCCTAACCTCCTTTATATGCTCAGCTATACCTCTGGCAAATTGGCTGAGTATAAGACTTCATTGCGTATGAAGTGCTTACTGCAATCCCTGCTTCTGTCTTGTACCTTGTATCCGCAGTTGACCTTGGCTTCTACCTGGACCCCGACCATCTCCGCTCCTGATCACGACAGGTACTTATGATGACCCACACCTCTCCCACCCCTGAACACGGCAAGTACTTATGATGATCCACACCTCTTCAACCCTTGACCACGGCAAGTAACCACGACAATCCGTACCTCCCCAATCCCAACCTTGCTAACGACAACCAATCTGCACTCTGGAGGCGCTCACGCAGCTGGAGGTCGGTTTATTCAATCCCCACCTCGGCCTCGCGGTCACGTCCTGTTTGTGGTTACTGTAGCTCTCCGTTACACAAGCTTTCAGGCATTCATTTTAAACACAGATCTGCAAGGTATTCAACATGGCATGGGCATCTTCAATGCAGGGATGTCAATTTAAATCATATTGATATATGATATTTGAAACTAAAGAAGTTCAGGACTATAACAGAGCTACAGTTCGAGAAATGTATGCGTATATTATATAGAAATATCCATACTACAAAGAAGCAACTCCCCAAAAGAATTGGAAAAATTCTGTCTCAAACAACTTATCCGTTCATGAATGCTTTATTAGAGTAATACCACGGCCAGGACAGAGGTACTCTTGCTGGGAACACAAACACAATATAGCATAGCATAGCAACAATTAGACCAGATATAGATATACAGGCATACCCCGCATTAACGTACACAATGGAACCGGAGCATGTATGTAAAGCGAAAATGTACATAAAGTGAAGCTCTACCTTTTTCCCACTTATCGATGCATGTACTGTACTGCAATCGTCATATACGTGCATAAATTATGTAAATAACGCATGTGTAACAGGCTCTATAGTCTCCCCGCTTGCGCATAGCTTCGGTACAGGTATGGAGCCGGTATTGCTGTTAAGGACATGCTGACAGGCGCATGCGCGAGCTGCCGTTTGCCTATTGGGTGATATGTACTTACTCGCGAGTGTACTTAAAGTGAGTGTCTTTAAACCGGGGTATGCCTGTAGATATGTTTACAGCTGCATTCTAATAATCTGCATGAAAAATAACTTTTGTGAAAGTACATAATATATGTGCTTCAATACGATGTGAATACTGACAAGTGATTATATGCATTATAAATAGATCAGTTTACATGCAATCGATTGCTTAAAATTCAACATGTAATAATATCGATGGCTCATCATCATGTGACGTGGATAAGTGGTCATGTAATGCTGCTGATGAGACGCTGCATTAATATGCCCAGCTGTTGGGTGTTAAAACTGAGATAAGAAAGGTGACAATTAGGGATGGGGGTGGTGGTGGGGGTGGCTGTGGATGTGGATGTACAGCCCCCCCCCACAGAGAGAGAGAGAGAGAGAGAGAGAGAGAGAGAGAGAGAGAGAGAGAGAGACACACACAGAGAGAGAGAGACACACACAGAGAGAGAGACAGAGAGAGAGAGAAAGAGAGAGAGAGACAGAGAGAGAGAGACACAGAGTGAGAGAGAGAGACACAGAGTGAGACACACAGAGAGAGAGAGAGACAGAGAGAGAGAGAGAGAGAGAGACAGAGAGTGAGACACGGAGAGAGAGAGACAGAGAGAGAGAGAGAGAGAGAGAGACAGAGAGAGAGACACAGACACAGACACTATATCGAATTTTAAGTTATGGCGGGTGAAAAGGGCAACAAGAAACCTTTCCCATATAGTAAATATAAAGATATTTATATATCCTTGTCACCCTCCCATGGCTTCAAACACGTTTAACACCCTACCTTAACTACAGTACATATCTGGGGTTTTTTCCTACACTGTTTTAGCCATAGATTCCTTTGTATATCAGTATTGCAGACCAGAAGAAGAGAGGAGAACTCTCGAAAGCTTGTCCTATGACATAAATTGTTAGTCGAAATAAAAAAGGTATCACCTAATACTGAAGAACTCATTTATTATTATATATATATATATATATACATATACATACAGTGTTCGGCAAACCTATACATTTGCTCGCCCGGGGCGAGTGGATTTAACATCGTGGCGAGCTCCTATTGGCCCAAGCAGCACACGTTTGGTACTAGGTGGCGAGTAGATTTTTTTGTGTGGCGAGTAGATTTTTTGGTGATTTGTCGACCACTGTATATATATATATATATATATAAACTGTATAAAAGTATACATTACCGCATAGCAGCAAAAAGGAGACAGCACTGAAAATAAATGTATTAAATACAGCACATAACACACATTTATTAAGGTTATGGTGGGTAAAAAAAGTGACAAAAACCCTCCAAAGTATAGCATATATAGCATAGAATCCCTTGCTGGAGTGGAAGTGCTGTGTGCTGGGTTATAATGGTGAAAGACAGGGTTGCAGACCTGTCTAAGACATGCAAATGAACATACAGGAATATTTACAGTTGCTATATATATAAGTGGTGTCACGTTAAAAAAAAAAAATTAAGTTATTTTAAAAATTTAACTAGAATAATTTAGGGTTACAGATGGGGTGAATATATCCCAACCAATAAGTTTACAGCACATAAAAAAATTACAGCACATCACATTTTCACATTTTATGAGCAGCTTCGACAACACAACTATAGACTATTAAAATATTTATCATGCTTATTCTTTTAAAACTATCACTATCTGTATCTGATTATTAAAAGTACTTTAGACATTGGTACTTCAGAGTATTTATAATGAAAATATTTTAACTGGAACTTCAAGTGGAGACACGGTAATAAAGAGATATTTAAGAAATACAGGTAACTAGAATAATTTTATCATAGGGGTGGGGTAAATTTATTTATAAGCAATATCTATTGATATAAAAAATTACAGCCAGCTGAATTCTCACTTAGCCCCGTAGTCATGAAAGTGTGATCCACTGTATTGTGCCTGAATCAGCGATATCTGACATTAAAGTCAATGGCTAATATCACTGATTCGGACACTTTGATTACTCTGGGTCATAGTATCAACATATCTGACAGTGCAGCTATGCAATTACATTGAGGTTCTAAAATAATGATCATGATATCTCTTGGAAAATTAGCACACTATATATATGTGTATATATATATATATATATATATACAGCTTAACCCCGTTATAGCACGGTCCTCGGGGGCCACCCGCGACCTCCACGTTATAAACGGGGTTGCGGAAACAAAATGGTCGCCGAAAAAATATATATATATATATTTTTTTTATTTTTTTTTGTGGTGGTACTGTGTCCGCCGGAGGGGGAAAGCTGAGAACTCTCCCAGCATTCCCAGACCCATTGGGGCAGCGGCAACAGCACACAGCACTTACTCGGCATCTGGCATCTCTTCTCCCTGTCTCTGCTTCCTACTTCTGCTTCCGTCTTGCGAGAGCAAGCTCCCTTAAAGAGACAGTGTGTCTGTGTGTTTGTGTGTGTGTGTATTTGACTGTGTGTGTGTGTGTCAGTGTCTCAGTGTGTGTGTGTTCAGTGTGCTGTGTGTGTTAAGTGTGCTGTGTGTGTGCAGTGTGCTGTGAGTGTGTGCAGTGTGCTGTGAGTGTGTGCAGTGTGCTGTGAGTGTATGCAGTATGCTGTGAGTGTATGAAGTGTGCTGTGAGTGTATGCAGTGTGCTGTGAGTGTGTGCAGTGTGCTGTGAGTATGCAGTGTGCTGTAATGTATGCAGTGTGCTGTGAGTGTGTGCTATGAGTGTATGCAGTGTACTGCGCAGTGTGCTGTGTGTGTGTGTGTGTGTGTGTGCAGTGTGCTGTGCGCAGTGTGCTGTGAGTGTGTGCAGTGTGCGGTGAGTGTATGCTGTGTGCTGTGAGTATATGCAGTGTGCTGTGAGTGTATGTAGTGTGCTGTGAGTGTGTAGTATGTAGTGTGCTTTGAGTGTGCAGTGTGCTGTGAGTGTGCAGTGTGCTGTGAGTGTGTGCAGTGTGCTGTGAGTGTGTGCAATTATGCCGTGTGCTGTGAATTGTAGGCAGTGTGCAGTGAGTGTGTGCATGCGTGTCAAAAAAAGTTAAAAAGAATGTAAATACAAGTATCTCATTGACATGTCTTAGGCAGTCTGCAACCCCGCCTTTACACCATTATCACCCAGCACACAGCACTCTCCACTGAGCAAGGGATTATGGGGAATGACATGCAAATGAGCACACAGTGCCACTTTTTGCTTCAAAAACAATTTTATAACATTTACACAGTTTACCAACCCCACACTGATGAGACCCTAAAGGTCGAAACAGACTGTCTGTGGGTGGATTTCTGGGTATGCACCTTAACCCTGGCTGTGCTCAAAGCTGTGACCATGCAGCAAGCTTAAGCCTATAGGGAACCATGTTAAAACATGTTTTTGAAGCAAAAAGTTGCACGTGTGCGCTCATTTGCATGTCAATTCCCAAATCCCTTGCGCAGTGGAAGTGCTGTGTGGCGGGTTGGGGATAATGGTGAAAGGTGGTTGCAGACCTGCCTAAGACATGCAGATTAGCATACAGTTGTAGTTATAAATATTATAATATATATAACAGTAGTATTATATCATATATAATATCTATATATATATATTATATATATATATTAATATATATATAGTATAGCTAATTTCAGAGTTAACATGATAATTATTTTAAGAACCTCAATGTTACTGCATAGCTGCATGTATGTCATGTGTCTACTATATCTATATATATATGATATATATATATATAGTATATATATATATAATATATATTATATATATATATATCACTGCTATATTCCTGTATATTATGTTGCATGGTCTTAGACAGGTCTGCAACCCTGTCTTTCATCACCGTTAATGCCCAGCACACAGCATTTCCACTGCAGAAGGATTCTGGGAAATGACATGCAAATCAGCAGACAGTGTGGCCCTTTTATCTCAAGCTCACCTTACTGAAGCAGACTAGCCAATGCATGCTGCTTTAAACAGAGCTTTTAAGCAAGGACTGGAGATGCAAAGTCAGTAAACCCACTCACAGAATGGTTTCCACCTTTGATGGGTTTCATCAGTGTGAGGTTGATTGATGCTGGATTGTGTCTGTCATTTGAGATAAAGAGTAGGTAATCACACACATTTATTAAGGTTATGGTGGTAAAAAATAGTGACAAAACCCTCCACAGTATATCATATGCAACTGTAAATATTCTGTATTATATTCATTTGCATGTCTTGAGGTCTTGAAGAACGTTCACAAGTGAAACGCAACCATCGGCCACACACCACTCATACACGCGGGAGCGGGAAGCCTTCACTTTGAATAGCACAATTACTGACAATTGGTCTTTTAGTTAGCGAAGCTTTTGCGAAGTCCGGCGTGTTTTGCGTTTTTTTCGATTTACCTGATCCTGTGGCTTTACCTAGCATTGCACGATCTCTCGAATAAGGAACCTTGAATTTCACCGCTATTCTAGTTAGCATTGTCCTCGAGCACATAGCGCTGATATACTAACGATCACGCTGATATACTAACAATGCGCTAACGAGTTACTATTCCATACTGTATCCATGTTTACTTTGCTCCACATTACCTTGAAACACTTGCAATCCTCTACTGGGGTGGTCTGTGTGGGAATACCAATCCACACTGACCTAGCTCATTCAACGGGCATTTACCTCTCGGTTGATCTGACCATTAAGCTGCATTGAGCAAGCACCAGGGAAGCATCCGACGCTTTACCCCTTAGCCCAAGTAGCATGTATGAACTTCGCCTAAATAATGTATGTGCTATGAATTGCATATTTTATCTGTCACGAAGCTATTTATTGGCTAATTGATGTGCCTGATCTCTGACCTTCATTGCCATATATATGGCTTACGGGAATAATGCGCTACGATCTGTGCTTTGATCAATGCCTGGCTTATATTGCTTTATTAATATTTGTGAACGTGTTCACATCCCTGGCTGGGGTGGTCTATGTCAGGGATACCTATCACAGAGACCTACTAAACCTACCACGGCACTTACCTCATGCTGTGGACTTGTTCTGAATCAGCTGTCTGTGTCAGTTAAGGAATCATTAGCATTTAACCCTCAGCCCAGTAGCTTATCCACATGATAACTTCGCTATGATATGCTTGCTATGGTTGTTTAATTATCTGTACTGAGGGAGATACTCTATGGCTAATTGATCTGATTTGCCTGTTTCCTGTTCTCATTGCTATACATAGCATACAGGGTTTTTTTCACAAGTGCTCAATGTGTTACCATTCCACGGAGCTAACACGCTGCTATTGTCGTGGTGCTACGGGGGTAATCCTTACTTACCCAACCGTCCCATATTAGGGGCCTCTCTGTGGTAGTTGTTTTCCATCACACAGGTAACCACATATTCATATATACCACTACGTATTGCGCCAGGTGTTGCCCTATTTGTTCATACCACCCATACCACTCATGTGTCTGCATCTTCTATCTACTTTACCACATAAGTGGCTGTACACTTTTCTGCTATAAGACAGTGTAGGTGGTCTAGCCAATAAACTGGCTTTATCCTTACGGCCTTGATATTTGCACCCCCCAATTTGTCATGTACACCTGGTTATTATAGTTGACCATGGCAACTAATGCCGATACAGCGTATAACCAGTACATTAGGCTGCATGAGACGTATTAGACTAGGGGGGTCTTAACATTGTCATTACTAAATAATAGTAGGGCTTTTTACTTACAGTCACGGTGATCCTGAATATCTATCAAGGATCCCCATATGGGGGGTTCGCAATCTATTCAGATGTACTCACGCTATGTTATGTAGAATATCCACAAGTCACGTGCGTCTTTGATCTGACCTTATTTTTAAACCCCATTATTTTATTCATGTTGGTAAATAAAGTAATTTTCAACATTATCATTATACATTAGGCAGCAATGTGAGTGCTTAGTATACTACTAGGCTCTCCTTTTCCTTCTGTATACTATAATATATATATATACAGTATATTATATATATATATATTATAATATATAAATATGGAGGTTATATAAGTTAGTTATTATCTCTATATATATTTGGATTATATATAGTTATATATATATAATATAATATATATAGGTTATATTATATGAATATATATAATGCAGGGGGTATATATATATATATAGACTATAACTAGCAAAAATGTTCACCAACAACCAAATAAAAAAAAAAAATACATTATTTCTTAGTACACAAATTAATCTGATGAGATATTAGAATGTCAGAATACTATTCACTAACCATGTCATTAATAGTATGAAATGACTATACTTTACCAAACGCTTGGTCGTCTACTGTTTAGATAAAAGAAGATATTGAATAAAATTAACAAGATTAATGTTATGGGGGTGAATATAGGACGTACGAGAAAATAACTATTGATACATTAAAACATTATAATCACATTCCCGTTGTATCAACATTTGGACAACACAACAAGAAATTACACTGAAGCATTAAATATAATGATCATAGCTTATCTTTGATATGCTGGCGTAACTAGTTTTAATCTGGCATATTCAGAATTAAAATGTTTCATTAACCTATTTACGATAACAATGGAAGAATCAGCATTACTTTAATAAAACACTAATGAAAACGAATGTTAACCAATTTTCAAATGATCCTTTCATATATCATTACATAAAATTATAATTTGGTATTCTTTATTTTTAATCTCAATATATTATTGTTACTATATGGCGTATTCATAATGAAAATAGTTTTCCTGGACACTTCAAGGGAACCATTGTAATAAAGAAAGATGTTTTAAGAGATAAAAGACGAGTCAATCATGTTTCAACATGGCAGTGGGGAATGTTAATATAAAACCAATAACTATTGCAAAACATAAACATTTTTACAGGACAATGAATGCCTAATGGGAGTTTTTCTTCTCTGCGGGCTGATGCAGGCAAAGAATATTCTGATTCCAGATTTCTTTCTGTTCACATGTAGAACAAAGTTTTGGGTATTTCTCTTAAACTCAAAATACTAATCTGACCATTAAGGAGTATCATGATCCTTGTATATGTTTATAGTGGGTTTTTTACTTGAAGTATTGATAAGAAAATATTAGACCTGTAACGAGCTGGTGTAGTCACTGATAACACAAAAAGAGATACAGTACTTGAGAAATATAACTCGAACAACGATTTAATTTCGGAACTGGGATACATGTTAAAAGAAAAAAAAACACATGATTTTAAAAAATTGTCGATCTTTTAATTGTAGTACTGTACAGTAGTAATCAACATCAGAAGATAGCTCAACGTAAGCAGTTACAAATGCTGTAATAGAATCCAGGGGGGCCGGTAAGGTGGTCCATGTGGTAAGTTGCAGCCGTGCGAAAGCCGACGCGCTAGTTGGAGGGACCGCGGTGCTTTCCTTGTGCCTCGTGTTCGAGTGCCGTCCGGGGGCGTGTCGGAGGGCGGGCCAGGTTTAATCACGAAAAGCGCCCAAATACAAAAAATTTAGTGGTACCCTTACGCACGCCTGCGGAAGCTTGCCGAGCCCCTTACTAAATCCGCTCTCATTGCGCTGCAGGGGCTTACTAGACAAGACGTCAGGTTGCCTCAGCATGGGTCTAGCGGCAGGGCGCCTCCTGACCATTGGACTAGCCTTAAACAGGCTATATGCTACTAGTTTCTTGTCATAGCAAAAATTAGCATACAATTTATCCCAGCCTACACCAATTACGGTCTGGGGGGCCTATGGCCTAAAAAAAACGATTTATACCGAGCTACAAGGCGCAGAGCACTATTCGTGACGTCACCCGGGCTGCCGCCCGAGTAGCATCTTGAATTAGACCGGGGAGACAGGAGAGAAGAGTAGAAGAGGAAGCTTGGAGACATGCGGTGGATGGCCGTGATGTTTGCCCTCATTGGGTTTTCTGAACCACTCATGTGACGCGAACCGTCACCTGCCAAAAACAAACCCTAGTCTTCTCTCCAGGCTGCCGCCTACAGCCTCCACGTCGCTGATGGTATGGGTTTCAGCTACATTGGATTTTCAGCAGTTGGTTTTTGCGCCACGAGGCGTAGCACAAAGACTGGCGGTTTTTTTGGTTATATAAATCCCGGCCTAAGTGTCATATTGGACCCCTGCCTTTCCTTTACCTATGTAATTCTGCTCTGCTCAAAATCTGTGGTTAATCTCTACACAGTCCCAGACTCGGACCTTCACCTTTCCCTCTGCAATTAAATAAAACTTTTATTGACATGCCTTCCATATGTATGACTTGACAATGCAACATTTTAGTTTCTGGCCTGTCTAACTCTCTATACTAAAAAATCTATTAAAAATGCTGCTTATAGATATCTCTCTTTTCTCCTAGAGCTGTTTTGGCCTTTTCCTTTTTATATCCTCCAATGCACCCAGTGTAAAACTTGAATGAACTATAAACAGTACCATGAACGCTTACATTCTTCTAACCCCTTCTAATCTAGCATTAATCTCCCCGTTATACCCCTTCTTCTACTTTATGCTTATCTGGAAGTGGGTTCCTCTCTGACTCCCTTTGTCCTTAAAGCACTCTACATTTGAAATCTCCCTACTTTGGGCCCCCAACATGTTCAACTCCCCCCCTCCTTGCATTCCGCCAATCCTGATCTTAAATGCCTATGTCCTAAAATCAACCTCTTCAGGCAAAGTATGATGGTAGTTGGGCTTCTGGACTATTCCCTAACTCCTTATGTTACTTACGTCTGCTTTCAAATATACTGCAATTGATATAATAGTATACGGTACGCTCCTCTTAATCAATTTAGATGTAAACTCTGTAGGGAAATGATCCCTATCCCATTTTACCTACCGCTTAATGCACTAGGGACACTGGTATATTATCTCCCTCTACAGTCTGCCTAAGTCTATAATAAGTGTTGCATACTTTTAGTAATAAATAAAAAAAATGATACATATATACTTAAAATGTACTTAAAATAATAATCATGCTAATCATTGAAAAGTATCAATATCTGATCTAAGGATTAATAACGATTTACAAAAAGCTATGGATTAGGAATTTTACAATTGGTGCAACAAAAAAGTTTTTCAAAAAAACATAAAACGCTGTCAAACAATTTCAGAAATGTTTATTTCAATATAGTCATCAATCTATTATTAGAGTGTTCTAGTATAACTATGAGTATTATTAGTAGGAATTATAATTAGTATTGTTACAGTATGGCTACCAAAATGATTACCGGTACTTCAGTTGGAGTCACTGCCAATAAGGATATTTAAAATAAATATTATAAACTAGAATAATGTATCTAGGGGATGGGGGTCATATCGATCAATTGTTTTACAGATAATGAATTTTAACATTGCACTAAAATCTCGACAACTCAGCAGTTACAGGAGCATTAAAATAATGATTATGTTTATCTTTGATATCTACAATGAAATTCATTAGAATAAAATTTTTTTAATAACGGTGCAAAATATTGCATTTTTTTCAAAACAAAATGATGTTGAATTACCCTTTATGTTATATAACTTTCAAAGCTCTCAATAAAGATAATAAGTGTTTTTGGTATATTTATGTTTTTATTGTTATTGAAAGGTAGTATAATTAAAATATTTTACTAAAATTACAGTAATTCCCTGTAGTAAAAAGATAGTTAAGAAATACAGATGATAGAATCAGTTATTCATAAGAGGGGGGTGAAGTCTTATAACTAAACCATACTTGATATGTTGAAAAAAAGTCATTCCAATTGTATTGTCACATTGTATACATTTAGTTGCCAGTACAGCTAGGAGTTATATGAGGTGCGTAAAACAAATGATTCAGGTTAACTCTTTGAAAAAATTATAACCATATAAATGGGATAGGACATAAATTAGCTAGGAAAACTCCAGCATCAGTAGAGATACTCTGATGAGTTTAAAAAAATTCTTTAGGTATCCTTCTATAATCATAATGTTTACTTGAGAGCTATTGATAAGAAAATTTTTGCCATTAACTTCGGGGAGTCGCTGTCATATAGAATAGAATGGTAATTCAATTTGATACATAGAATAATATTTAATTTTAGGCATGCGGTGAATAGAATACAATAAATAAGTATTGTTTTATACCCAATCACCTTTCACGTTGTATAAACATTTGAACACTTAACAAAAAGGCAATTACACTGTGGTTTAAAGTTAACAATATTTCATGAATCAGTTTGATGCACGCTACATATATAACTATAGTTTGGTATTATTATTATTCCTTGAGTTTATTTATAATGAAAATATTACCTGAACCGCCGCGGGGGGGTAGTGCCTGTAATAAAGATATTAAAAACATTTTAGACGACAAAAACCAATTCAAATTTGGTTGTAGGCAAATTTATTCTAAACACTATCTATCTATTTTCCAAATTGCATCCAATCTGTGGATAGTTTGCGGAAACATCTTTGTTAAAGCTTATATAGTAAGTGCAGCCAAGAATGAGAGAGAGAACACAAAGAGCCTGCATAATGAGGCACTTTACTTTACAGAGTTAAACTTGAATACCCATAAGTTTCATGTTGCTCTCTTGGATCATATCACTAGTTTTTTCCTCCTGCATCCTCATCAATGCTGATTTTTCAAAGCCCTCTCAGATTCCTCATACCAATCCCCATTGTCTTCATTACATAGTTACATAGTAATTGTAACTGCCCTTACTGTAAAGAACCCTTCCTTTGGTGCTGGTGGAAATCTCCTTCCTCCAACCATAAGGGATGACCCTAGTCATGTACGCCTTGGGATGACTAGTTCTTTTGAAAAGACCTTGTACTGTCCCAGATATATTTGTATATAGTTTCATATCCCCTGTTAGGATAATCCTGTTTTTTCTATGGTAACGAAATCTAATTTAGCTAGCCTCTCCTCATAAATAGATTGACATCCTTTTTATTACTTGGTGCCGTCTTCTCTTGCCTCTTCTCTGTTACTCTGTCTATTTGTTCACATAAGTATTTTCTAAGGAGTGGTTGCCCAAAATTATACTTCCATATTCAGGTTTGGCTTACTAATGTGTATAACAGTGAATTAATATGTTTACTTCCCTTCCATCCATTACACGTTTAATGCAAGAAAGTTATTGTTTGCATTGGCAGCTATGCTTGAATTTGGGCCACTATTGCTAAGACTGCTGTCTACAAGCCCCCTAATCCTTCTCCATCAAGGATTTCTCCAAATTTATCCCCAATTAATTTGTAAGTTCACCCTGTTTATTCTTGATTCCACAAATGCGTATGGAGAACAAAGCGGCATAGCAAAAACGGAGCAGGAAGGACCCAAAAAAAATGAATAAAAGGGCACTTGAAAAAGAACGCTGTGATGTTCGGAAACGCGTTGGGATGGGTCTTTTTGTCACATTTAAAGGGCCCTTTTATTAATTTTGTTTTTGGGTTCCTTCCTGCTCTGTTTGCTAGTGCGCTGTTTTGTTTCCATATTTCTGGTACACTGCACCCTATGAAGCTGCACAGACTGCCTACCACTAACAGGATATGTAGTTATGGGGCAAGAGTCCCAAAAACAGTGCTCAAATCTCGTCAGATCTTCAAGTAGATAATAAAAATCCTTATTTTGTTGTGGGTCAGGCCTATAACCATAACTTTTTAGGTATTGGACCCAAGTGACTTAGTACATGAATCTATCACATATGAACAAATAACAGGGAATGAGGGTTACGTACCGTTACTTTTGTAGGATTGCCGCCAGACATGACATTGTTGTTACCGCACTGTTAACGGTACATCCCAGTCTCATCGAAGGGAGACATACAATACTCAATTATGGCTGTTCTCCTGTGGTGATCCACGCTCGGTGTGCAATAAAACAGCTAGGAAGGATCCGAGATTCCAGCGGGGCACAGTTGTGAGATGAGAGAACCAGAAAGGTCGGGTAGTTAAAAATGAAATTTTATTAAAAAACAGATGGTATGGGGGACACACTCTGACGCGTTTCGGACCTGCGTGGTCCTAATCATAGAGCTCATGATAAGGACCACGCAGGCCGAAACGCGTCAGAGTGTGTCTCCCCATACCATATGTTTTTTCAATAAACAATTTCATTTTAATCTACACTGCTGGTTCTCTCATCTCTACAAGCTGTGCACCGCTGGAATAGCGGTCCTCCTACGGCACTACCAGGATATGGAGTATTTCTTGATATCCAGGGGAAACCTGACGATGAGATGAGGTGAGTGGGCTGTACCAATCTACACCTGTTCTTCAGGAGGGATAGTACCCATTAAATATTTTTTTGAAATTAATTACCTCTATTTAATACTCATTTTTTGAAAGGGGGTCCCTGGTTTAGTGGTTTGGCTTACTTTAGTCTTACAACCTGCATTGGAGCGCTTTAGATATTTTTCCTATATTCCCAACGCATACCTTAGAGTAACTGTACTAAACCTCATCTGGCCATTACATGACCAAGTTTTTAGTCTCTCCAAGGTCTCTTCGGAGAGAAATTAGATCCTGGCTTGCATTCTTACTCCTTACTCAATTTAGATCATCAGCAAAGATGGAAGACTTTGCTCTCGAGCCAACCTCAAAGTGTTTAATAAATATGTGTTAGAAGTCAGAGGTCCTAGAATATTTCCTGAGGGTAGTCCACTCACGACCTTGACTTAACCTGCAAAAGCAGAATTTATGAACAACCATTCTGGTCGTGCCTTCAATCAGTTTGTTCTCAAGGTGTGCATATATTGTTACTGGGACAATTTGCTTTATTTGTACACAAACATCTTGTGTGGAACCGTTATCAAAACCTTTGCAAATCTAAGTAGACCAATCAACTGCATTACCTGGTCTAAATCCTACTTACCTCCTCAAAGAAACAAATAAGGTTGTTAGTGCATGATCTATCCTTCATAAATGTAAGGATTCGGGGGTCACGGCAGTAGCAGCTTGACCACCCCTTACCCCTCGGCTCCCGATGTGTGGACGTCCTTTGCCACGGTTCCCCCAGGTTCCATGGATTGGGGCTTCCCCATCATCCCAATGGGCCACCGCTCCCCCGCAGCACCCTGCCCCCAGGCAGCTGCCCATTTGTCCTGGGCGCTCGCTTACGACATTACAGGAGCGCACGGCAGGCGAGATATTTATTAATGCACTAGCAGTGAAACCACGCCCCCAAACTTTCCCACAGGCTGCCTACTCACCTAAAGTTCCCCACCTGGGCCTGTCAGAGGAACCAATCCATCCACAAGCTCCTCGTGTTCCTCAGGACTGCCCGCAGTAGTCCACTGGTCGTAGAAAGTGGCATATGTGTACAGCCTATCACAGGGAATGCGCTGGCATGGGCACCCCGATTTGGGAACTACGTCCCAGAAATCACCCTCGATAACGCGGCCGTTAGACGGACTTCGACCAGGTCTTCGATACCCACCCGCCCGCCAAGAAAAACTGCCTCTGACTCTGTGCTTTTGAGCTTTCTCAGGGACATAGTTCCTGCCCAGTACCATTTGAGTTTACGAGACAATAGCAGGCTGAGACACGATGGGACCAGGACGCTTTAGTCTCAGTATTCTGCAGGCTTAATGGGTTCTGTGAAGGGACAAGAGCTCGCTCTCAACCCAAGACACAAGGATTTCGGAGGAACATATCTCCCAAGACAATCGGAGGATGCAGCGATTCAGGTACGCCGAGCTTCAGCGCCGCACCCCGATTTATGCCCTTCCGTTGCTCCTTTTCCCACGATTCTTTCAAACACAGGACCCGCCCGTCTCCCGCTGCCGCTCTGGAGCTCCGGAGCAGATGCAACTCGGAAGTCCACATCCCAGGGAACGATACAACCTTTACCGAGCTGGTGGGTTATTTTACTACTCGCGGATTTCCGAGCATCTGGTTCGTGAATGCCACTGTGTACGGAACCATGACCAGACCCAGTGAGTATGAAGGTGGCTCTCCCTGAGGTGCCAACTTCCCGTGTCCCCTTTCACAAAAGGGAACTTCCCAAGAAGTTGCCAATTTCCGGTCTCCCTCTCTGGTACAACCTTCCGCATTGCCACTGCTGTGCATATCGATCGGCACGGGAGGAAATTTCGTTTGATTTACAGACCTTCTATACTTTTCTTTACTTTTTTGCTTTTTTCTCCTTTTCTTTTTTTTTTTTTTTTTTTTTTTTTTTTTTTCTGAACAGAACCAGATCCCACTCATAGGAAGAAAATTCCGTAGCCTTGGTAGGGATCGACGGCATCCACTACCCTCGCTTACATCCCTTGGCAGACCGGCCCTCTCTCTATCTTTCCTTCTTCCCAAAAGGAGACCTGATTTCCTTGGATGTTATCTATGACCTGAAACGGTCACCCTGGCTTACCTGGTTTGCAGCAGCACAATCCGCATCTCAATTGGAACCTCTCGAGACCTAGTCTGGAAGTTCCAAGGTTCAGAGGAGTAATTCCACACCCAGCTGTCCTTGCCTCAATGCGGTAATACATCCAATCCCAGGGAGACTACCCGACCCGTACGCTGATTTTTGGATTATTCAGCAGATCAATTAGAGCTACTACCCCCTAACAGATCGTATGATTGTCCGATTGAACTGGATACCTGGATTATCACCTTGCCCAATCCAAATCTCTACCCCCTTTCTATGACGAGACGGAAGCCATGGATTAAATAATTCGCGGAACTTGAAGCGGGGCTTCATATGGCATTCCACTTTGCCGCTGGGGGGGGATCTTCTTGTTAAGAAGAAGGACGGGTACCTCAGACCGTGTATTGACTACAGGGGACTGAACCGCATTCACGGTGCAAAAAACGTTACCTACTTCCACTCATCTCTGAACTCTTCGACAGACTTCAAGGTTGCTAACCTGTTTACCAAGCTAGACCTCCGCGGGGCATATAATCTCATTCGCATCCGGGAAAGGTGACGAAGGAAGACGCCTTTCAACACCCGAGCGGCCAGACGAATTTCTCGTGATTTCCTTCGGCCTATGCAATGCTCCGGCAGTCTCGAGGACTTATCAAGACATTTTTTCGGATGTCCTTAAACTTTGTGTCTTGTTTATCTGGACGACATTCTCATTTTTCTAAGAATTCTACGGATATATTTCCCATACGAAGGTTCGTACTTCCGTCTCCGAAGAAAACGCTGTTTGCCAAGATGGAAAGTGGACAGTCGCAGAGACAAGACTATGTGCTTTTGTTCCTGTACACCTGACTACACCCGCGGGGAGCCGTGCCCCCACGGCCTTACGGGCTTTTTATCATATTATTTCCAACAAGGATTTGCATGGACCCATAGAACTTAAGCCGTAGTGGACTTGCAACATAACCCGATTCACTAAATCCTATCAGCGTTCTAGGGTTTTCAACTATTACCAGAAAATGTATTCGCTATTTTTCCACCATCATCGCTCCGATCACACACTAACCCAAAAAGGAGCCGATCCTTCGGGCTGGCACCTAAGGCAGTCACGGCTCAAAACTTGAAACAAAGCGTTTGTACTCTGCCTCCCATCCTCTGACACGACGACACAATTTTTCTTTTTAATCTGGAGGTAGACGCCTTCCACTAGCGGGGACGGCGCAAGTCCTATCACAGAGATTTTCTCCCAGGAGAAATCCACCTTTGTGGTTTTTCCTAAGAAAGTTTCTCCAGCTGAGAGGAAACTATCCGTGGGTAAAGGAACTTTGGCCTTCAATTAGCTCTTACAGGAATGGAAGGGCATCTTATGGAAGGGGTCTAAATCTTTTGTATATCGAGAGCACCCACCGAGTGGGCTCCTGCAAGTCCGCTGGTCGTTATATTTTCCTAGGTTTAATTTTATTTTGTCAACAAATTCCCCTTTTTGGCCCAAGAATTTCAAGAATCATTCAACGGCGGATGGCCCTCTCCAGACATATCTTCTGAAGAGAGACCGTGATGAAAGGGAAAGAAGAGAAAACTACCAAGTCCATCCTCACAAGCAAAAGATCACTCGCGTCACTGCTTTCAAGAATCTGGAAAGAACATCAAGGCTAAAGAACACCTTCCTAGTGATCCGAAGTCCGAAGGATACTTTGTATGAGACTCCAAAGTTATTCCTGAGATTCGGATGGGGGAACGCTTTCCCGCTTCAGCTACGACATCCGGGATTCTAAAAAAAACTCTGGACCTTCTGGTGCGCCCAATATGGCCAAAACCATCCTTTTTTTTTTTGTGAATTACTCGGGCTGTCTGTGTTTGTTTTTTTTTTATGTGCATTTGATTTTTTAATAGAGACCTTGTGGAAAAACCCCAGGTCTTCTTATGCCGGTTTTTACCCATTCCGGAGCGCCCTGGCCCACAATCCATGGACTTTATTGACGAATCTGCATAGGTCGAATGGCATGAAAACCATTCTAGTAGTGTGTGGATCATTTTTCACAATGGCACCATTTCGTCCTCTCAAAGGTTTACCCTCCTCACCCGCCCTAGCCGAGATTTTTACAGTAGAAATTTTCCGGATCCATGGCATTCCCACATCTATCATTCGGACAGAGGTTCTCCATTTGTTTACAGATTTTCTGGAGGACCTCACCAGAGACTCGGCATTTTCTATTTTTCTCAGAATACACCCTCAATCGAATGGGGCAGAGTTAGAAGGGTTATCAATCTCTCGAGAAGTACTGAGTGTTTCGTCTCTGATTCGCACAGACGGACTGGTCGGGAGTACTTCCCGTGGGATGAGTATGTCTAATTACTCCAAGGAATGGAATCTACTCTGAGGACGCCGTTCTTTAAATTAGGATTCATCCGGCTAGCCTGCCCATTTCCAATATCTCCTCTGGAGTTAGTACCAGCCGGGGATGAACGCATCACTCTATTAACAGGGACGCTTGGTCAGGATACAAATCGGCCACTTAGAAGTCCTCCCAGAATTCGAAACTCCAGGCTGACAGTCGTCGCCGATCACACCCAGTTACAAGCCAGGGGATATAAGGTTTGGTTGTCTACAAGAAAAAATATCCACCTCAAAAACCCCGTCCCTTTCTTACAATTGGCACCTAGGTTTCTGGGCCCATTTCCTATCATGGAATAGGTAAACCCGGTGGCCTTTCTGTCTCAATTACCTCAAAGCATAAGAATTCCTATGTTTTTCACAATCTCTTCTTAAACCCATTCATTCTCCAGTCCCTCGGTCTAGGAACACACTCTTAAAGCCAGATCAGCGATCATACAGGGAAACGAAACAATCCAAAATAAAAAAAAAAAAAAAAAAAACAAAAAAACAAAAAAAAAACACAAAAAAAACACAAAAACAAAAAAAAAAAAAAACAAACAAAAACAAAAAAACAACAAAGAGTACGAGGGCCAGGCCAAATAGTTCCGTCGTTATCTCGAGGGGTAAGGTCCAATTCTGGTCCATTGGAGGGGTTTGGACACGAAAGAGAAAGGTCTTGGGTACCTCTTAAAGACATTCACGCACAGAGATTCTACAAGCTTCCGTAAGAAGTTCCATCCAAACCATGGGAGGATCGTCCTGAGGCCGACATGAAGGGGTTTGGCGTGGTGACGGTAAGGAGTCGGGGGTCAAGGCTCTAGTCGCAGAGTGACCCCCCTTACCTTTTAATGCCTCCCAGCGTGGGACGTCCTCGCCGCCAGTCCCACCAGGTGGTTCCGAGGGATTTCTGGGATTCCCAGTCCAATCCCGACGGGCCACCTGATGCCCACAGGAACCCCACACCAGACGGCGTTGCCATTGGTCCTGGGCACCGCTCTCCGAACACTTACAAGAGCGCGCGCCAGGACGAAGATTAATGTTTCATGCACTCGTAGTGAGAAACCACAGCCCCAACTTTCACACAGGCTGCTACTAACCCTAAAGCTCCCCACCTGCTGCTGTCACAGACTCCTCCGTGTTCCTCAGGGACTGCGCCGTCCACATTGGTAGCCACAGATATAATACCCTCTCCCATTGTGCTCGACATTTGTCTCCTGCTACGGATGTCTATTCTGGCTCTCCCTTTGCTCTCGTTGTATTAAGGGGGTGACCCGGCGTGGCGGACGTTCCTATCTGGCTCTGGGACTCCACTTGACCTTGCAGCTTCTCTCATTCCCTCGACACACAGCTTGAACCATACCTCCCGGATCTCTCTCTCCCTGACCTGGGGCTAACTGGCAACGAATCGTCTCTTCTTGTACCGAGGTACCGGCAAGTATTTGCTACACCTATTAACACCTGGCCTGGGCAACGTTCAAACACCAACTCCGACACGCTCCTTCTGCCTGCGGGGCATGCACATATAAGTCCCCACCTCAGTTTATAAGGGACGAGTTGGTCTTGCGGGGGCGAGCACCGGCGTAACAATAAAGGCCATGCTGCCTATTACTAAAATTTTGTTCTCCATAGGTATTCCTGGAATATTATCCCATATTAAACCATCAAGTAGCTTCCCCACTATGAAGTCTGGTTTTACAGTTTGTAATTCCCTGGTTTAGTGATCTAGCTCCCCTTTTTAAATATAGGCACCACATCTGCCTGGTATGCCAATCTTGTGGTACTAAACCTGTGGGAAATTGAGTCCTTGAATATTTAAATGTAAAAGTTTGGTAGTGTTACTTAACTTTCATCCTGAGAGCTCTTGGAGTATGCCATTGGGGCCAGAGACTTTTTAATTAAAATTTTTTTATCAATTTTCCTTTATATTTTGTTCCTGTAATTAGTTCACACAACAGTATTTTCCCCTAATGCTTCCCTCATTCAATTCCTATTTTCTCATAAATCTCATGCCTTCTCTACGAGATGGTGTGATTTTGTTTGTGATAACTCCTCACTCATATCGTAATAAAAAAGCAGTTCATTTAGTGTAATTTATGCAAATTGCTACATTCATAATGTAAACATAGCCATAGGTTAATCTAAATAATGGGAGAAAGTGGTTTTTCTCACACAGAGTGGCTAGGCAAACATATTCTGATTCAAATATTCTGAATGTCAAATTATAGACAAGTGTATTTCTTTACACTCACTATATCTGACGTGTTTAAAGTTTTCCAAGATTCTGTATATGTTATTGTTAGATGAGAGAATTGATATAATGAAAATAGTTATACCTGTAAATCTGTGTTTGTAGGCGACTTTGTAACAAAAGAGATACTTCAAGAAATATAACTACAATAATGTAAATTTAGGAGGGATGGTTTAAAAGACAAATAACGATTGATGAATTTTGCAGATAATGAATTGACATTAGCAACTACATCGCATGGTGGGGTCGGCATAGAAAAAAGTTATTTTAGAGAACTAGAGGATCAGCAGGATGGAGGGGAACATTTTTCAGTGGACGCGACAGAGGGAAACAGGGTGATGTAATTAATAATAGATAGGGCAGAAGGGTGATGGGCAACAATCGTACCCCAAAAATAATGTTATGTAAAACTATTGGTATTGTGTGTATATATTCTATAGATATATATATATACATTTTATATATAATAGATATAGATAGATATATTATATATCAAATGGGAAATTAAACTTGTCTGCTCAGTTGCATGTCTTAGCAGGTCGCACCCAGCCCTTCACCATTATCACACCAGCACACAGCACTTCCACTGGCGCAAGGGATTCTGGGAAATGAACATGCAAATGAGCACAACAGTGCCACTGTTTTGACTTCAAAAACATTTTAAACCATGGTTACCTATAGCTTAAGCTTGGCAGGTCACAGCTTTAGAGCACAGCCAGGGGTTAAGATGCAAGACCCATAAACCACCCACAACAGCTTGGTTTCGACCTTTATGGGTCTCACTCAGTAGGGGAACCATGTTAATGTTAAAATCGTTTTTGACAGCAAAAGTGGCACGTGTGTGCTCTTTGCATGTCATTCCCATAATCCCTTGCGCAGTGGAAGTGCTGTGTGTGCTGTGGTTGATAATGGTGAAAGGCGGGGTTGCAGAATTATTATATAAAAAAGAAAAGTGTTCCCACTAAAGCCACTCAAGCATAAGTAATAATAAATTAGTTTATCAAAAGATTGATACACGCATAAAAAATTAAAACAGTCCAAGGAATCCCTACAGCTGAAGAGGGTATCTAAATATTGAAAAACCCAAAGCACAATATTGACTAAACAGACAAAAGAGTATATCCTGCCGCATAAATATAGAGACCGGTAGGGTCAAAATATATAGGGAGAACTGTATGCTAGGACCTAAATGGGTTGTGATTATTAATGAAGCCAATAAAAACCACCTCAGTCACCAACAAAAGGATAATATTACTGCTGAATACAAACATGACGAATGATGATGTAAATGCGAAATGAATACGTGATCAAGTCACAAAACAGTCTCCACTCTACCGGGAAGTCATGATTGAAAGGTCCTGGGTAGGCATAGATGTATAAAAGATCATAAATGAATTTGCAGCACAGGTCCATAAGCAGTATGAAGGATGCCTGGGGAGTGAAGACAGTGCAGACAAACACCAACCCAGACACATTTTCGCTCCTGCTTCTTCGGGGGCTCCCTTAACACTTCTATGGACATGTGCTGCAAATTCATTTTATGATCTTTTTCCATCTATGCCTACCCCGGACCTTTCAAACCGGACTTCATGTCAATGACTGTTTGTGACTTGTGCAAGTATTTTCAGTGTGCAATTGACATTCGTCAGTCATCTTTTTTGTATTATATATTATCCTTTTTGTTGGTGACTGAGGTGGTAGTGTATATATACAGTATGAGAGAAACTACAAGAATAAGCCGGCAACGAACTGGAAAAAAATGACTCAAAATTGCTTAAATCAAAATCTAGAATATCTATATAATGTGCCAAAAAAGTTTTAAAATTATGTAATATAAATGAAGCCCTAATGACCCGGTGCGGGGGACAAATACAGTATAAGATGAATACAAAGAAAAAAAGAAAAAAGAAAAGTGCCCCACTAAAAGAACAGAAAGAAGAGGTCAATGAAGAGAACCGGTGGGTGCACGGGACATAACAAAGTTAACAGTATAATGTCTACTTGACCGATTTACACCTTTCGAAAAGAACTATCCTAAAATGGATAAACTTAAAGGTAATATAGGAGTGCTCTAGTGACACAATTTTTATACTTTAGGCATGCGCACAGTGAATCATTGAGAGAGTAGGTCTAAGCTTTTTTTAATTGAGGGCTATGTATTCTTTACTTTTTGAATACTTTGAAATTAAACAAAGCATTTTTTGATAAGATTTATGCCAAACAAGAGACAAAAATAGTATAATCCTTGCTGCATAATTAGGATATGAGATCAGGTCGCTAGGCGTATTTTTTGTCTTTTTTTTTTTTTTATTCCTTTTCTCTTTTTCTCTTTTCCATCCACTCCTTGGTGCTTTTTCGGGTCAAAATATATAAGTGAGAAGCTGTAGCCTATATATATATATATAACTACAGAAAGAAATCGAGGGTCAACAAAATTGTTGGGATTGCAGCTGCAAATTTATTTTTGAGGTGGGAAGGGTAAATAGAAGCCGGTATCGTTGTGGAGCGAGCGGGTGCGGCAGCATCTATCGGCGACGTACGAGCCAGCCATGAACAGACCCCTCTCCCGTTGTTCCCTTTTTTTCACTCCCGTTTTCTTCTTTATCTCTGTTGCACTTTTCGCTCCTCGTGTGCCCCTTGTCCAGCGTTTTCTCATGTCGGCGTTTAACCTCATTTTTACCATTCACCAACTGATGCTGGGGGCGTTCGATGCTGATCTTTTTCAAATACCTACTGTATATGGAACCGTTTGGAGTTAGTTTATTTGGTCCCCTGTATTCGTTGATTTGAACATGTGCTTGTTTATTTGGGACTTCCTTGAATAACTTGACACCTACCTAAATGCTTGTTATGGGCATTTATGAGGATCAGGACACTAACATTCATTCTCAGCATCTCACAGGGTCTTTCATTTACCTGTTGGCTTTCTTTATGTTATTTAATCAGTATTCTTTTACTTAGCCATTTGTTTGTTTATGACTGGGGGGGGGGACACAGGGACCCCCAGGGCACGGAGTGTGATGGCGGGAACGGCCTTAGGTGCAAGATGTTCATCTTCTGCACGCCTCCAGGTTTTTATCATATATTTCTTCTTAGTTGCTTAGTATCTGCATGGTTTTTGCTGGTTTGGGTGTGAGATTTGGTGGGAGCGGGTTTTTTTTCTGTAAATTTTATGTTTATGAAGTTACCTAGTCATATTATATGGTTTATTCACGGCCATGCGATCTTATACCCATCTCTGAGCGAGAAGAAATTTACTGGGACAAAGTTAGTCGAGTGCTGGGTTTTCTAGGGGGGATCCCCAAATGATCGGGGGGTCGTCTGGAATAGACTGTCTTTCGTACTCTGATGTATATGAATATGTGTGGTTGGGACATTGTTGAGGGGGTGGGGTTGCTCGGGTTTATTGTGCTGTGTGTGTATTGTCTCATTGTAGACAAGTTTTATTTTTGACGTAGCCTAGTCATCTGAGATGTGGGTATGTGTTGGATTATAGTTCTCATTGTTTGATTGTTGGCATTGCTAACTTAAAGCCTTTTTCTTGTTCATTACATACTTTTTGAGTCGGCCCCCCCCCCTGCCCCTCATCTTTCCCCCCCCCCCGCCTCTCGATTTAGGCTGGGGGAGAACGTAATTGAACTTGTCAAAAATGTGGAAAAAAGATGGGCTATAAACTTGGAGTATTCCACACATCTACTACACTGTAATGAGGTAAAGTAGACCTCACAGGAAAATCAGATACAAAGAACAGATGATGAAAAAAATGGTATTAGACCTATATGTGTTTGTGTCGAAATGCCACTATTGAGATTTGCAGAGGTTGTCACCTAACATAAAACAAAGGCCGGTTGATGAATTTCCGACCTCGTCGTTTTATTGCTATAGTAGCCACCAGTCGTCTAGTTTGGTTACTGTGGTTGAGATGGAGGTTAGTTGACTGCGGTCATCCAGAATTTTGAGTGATACCACTGTGTGTGCAATCCTGAATGATCATACATGTTAGCCGACGACTGGAACACCATCGACAGTTAAGTTTATAGTGTTATCGATCGCCAACTCGGGTAACTATCTTAAGCACCGCACTAAGTGCCTAAAGCTGATGGACAGTGACGAGTATAATAGTATCGTAAAGCAGATGTGTCATTTTGGCTTTATTAGATGCACACACTGATCTTTCGCGGCACACTTATTCATAGTGATCAAGTGTCATGATTGTGTACTGTGATGCGCCATCACTCATACATCTTTTGAGTGTGCCCGTTTAGTACGGCCCACATACTGTTTTAAACCAGCATCCTACTGCTAGCATAGAAATGACATAAGTGGTACTGGCATACGTATTGAAAAGCTAGCCTAATATATCATATCTAATATCTGTCGCTTAGATTTAAAGTTAATCCTGATGTAACATTCGGTGGAACAGGATTTTTGAACCTATTGCATCTGTGTGTTACCTTTAATTGTCACCCTAACATGCTCCCACGATCTTTCTTTTGTTTGAATCACGGCCTTTGATGGAGACAGGAGGCTCAAGATACTTTTAGATTGTCGGATTTGTGAATCACAATCATTGGTCTTTTCTGGTAAATGTTTTTGCCAGATTGGATCCATCTGCAAAATGTACCAGTATTTGTTCAAAATATATTTTGTTTATTCTTCGAGAGACCATCTATTAAATTTGTACGAAGTATGGTGGAGTTTCTCATTCTTCCGTTTTATTTTTTTATGGGCTGTTTTCACTGGAATCTGAAGTGGGACAATGCTGATAAGAGAGGCCATAGTACTGGATTCTCCAATGGTTGACAATAGTGGTTCTTTCCAGTGGATAACACACTTTTGTTTACCACTTCCCCTTTCATATACTGGGTTACCTATTCTTAGTTGAATCAGTTTCTTCCGATAATCTGCCTTTAACGGGCTATTTTGTAGGCTCTTCTATAGAGTCACATATAGCCCTTTTGAAGAAAACGCTCAAAGAGTATTTGAGATGTACCTTGACGTTTCTATATCAGCACAGTTACACCTAATGAGCAAAAACTGGCTGAATGGACATGTTATTAATGCACTCCTTTCATGTCAACTTCTGGGTGTAGATTAAGGAGTTCAACATTAGTGTTCTAAATGGGTTTTTGTCTTGTAACTCGTTGTTGATTATGTAAATTTCTTTAAGTCCAGAGAAGATAATCTACTTGGACATTTCACTGGTAAAGAAAGTGAGATTGAACACAATTATCATTCTAACCTTGCGACGAAGATAGCAATAAGATCTGGTTTCATTCATTCACGTTCACAGATAAACAATCACATCACTCCGAGTATCTGCGCCACATAATTATCAACTGCGCGCAGATACATCAACGCACCCCATATGGTTTGGGCCGATTCCCCACAAGGCCCATATACAATGAATTTGCGAAAGAGGGGCAAAATCGTGTCCCCATGCAGTGGCAACACAATTGTTAAAGATAATACTCGTAGTACAAAAAGAAAAGAATTGTGTTTCAATATAAATTCAACTTTGAGCTGTGATAATAAACCTACGTTGTGAGATAGTAAGGTAAAAGTGTCCGTGTAGTGTCGTCAACAAAGTGATTCAATAGCATCCAACCCCCTTCATGGAATAGAGGGTAGAGTGATTGGAACATTCTAAGAGTGGCTAGAGATTAGAAGATTTCCCATTGTGACAATCTGAAAGAATAGTGAGAGTGAAGTGTGTTTCAGTAAGATGGGAAGTAATAGTGGTACTAAAGCGCTTGAAGAAAAGAAATTCTAACATAAGAAGAAAAGATTATACAGGTGAGGGAATTAATACTCGTTGAAAGAAGGGTCGCCCAGTGGATTCGTCCGAGTGATTTGTTGAATATTGGGCTAATGGTACATTATAGGGATGGTGGAGCCGAGCAGCATAAGAATGGCAACTTTTTTGTTAAGTCGCCGTAGTAAGGCGGATTCCAATGACATTAGTTCTAGTTTGAATGCAAGCTGGGGGGTCTCTAGGGAATTTATCATTAAGTGACAGTCGTGAATAAGACATGTAGTCTGACAGATTAGCTGCAATAGTTACTCTGTCTTGGAGTTATATAACCTCCACCCTGTCTGCCTTACGTAGTAATTATTATTAGGGTTTCATGGTGTAGGCGTTTTAGCGAATTGTGGGTTTTCTTTTTTCTGTTGCAGTTAAATTGGGAGTTCTTATTAATAAGAAAACCTTTCCCTAGTCGACAGATGTTTGAAAGTCCCATTTCGACCAATTTTTGAAGTATATCAATATATGATGTCCCCTAGAATGATACGGCGTGAAAAACAGAATTCGGGTTTTGAATAATGGAATGTGTTAAGAGATATACTTTCGTGGTATTGGTAATGCCCTAATCCAATAATGATCATCAAGTCACTAGTTGCTGTCTTTCACTTGTAGACAATTTCTGTACAATAGGATTGATGTATCAGGGGTGGTTTGATGAACTCCCTTTGATCCGAAATAATGTTCTACCTTAGGAGTTTAATCTGCGATTAAATTTCTGAAATCAATGAAGATCATAAATTGTAACCCTACGTGTGAGGGCAAAATGAAAGGCCTTTGCCAAGACATTCATTAATGTAGGTCTATAGGGAATTAGATAAGTTAACAGATGCCCTTAGTTATTCTCAATGTTGGGTCATCTGGGTAGTTTTGAAGATGGGGGAGTGTTGTTTTATCCTACCTATCAGGCGAGAAGACAACTTGTCTCTGCAAAGAATAATCCACCCTACTGCGTCAGGGACGAAGTGACTGACGTACGAAACGCGTAGGGTGGATTATTCTTTGGTAGAGACGAGTTGGCTCCTCTCCTGGATAAGCCTGTTCCCCTTCCCCCCGTGGCCCTGACTGTCTGAGCGCTTGGCACTGCGAGCTCCCTTACTGTCCTGGCTCACAACGGTGAGTCATCAATATAGAGGACCTTTGGTATGCGTGACTGTCCAGTGAGGGCCTCCGGCGGCATGGCTCTGGCGGTTCTCTACCTAAGAGCTGACACCGTTGAGGACAGTGTGGCGGCATGGTGGTTGTGGCGCCACAGGGGTGGTGCTTCCCGGCGTGTGCCGAAGTTTGTTCCTCTGGGACGGTCGAGTTGAACATCTTCTCCCCAGGCCTCTCGGATGTGTTAAGGGCGAATTGTGCTACAGGCATATATAGTCACAGCATTGCTGTAAGTAGGGTTTCATTTATAGCCCCACTGGATGCCATCGATTCATTAGTGTTTCTGTGCCCCAATCAAGCAATGTTGTTGTTTTTATGTTACATTTTTTTTATCAGTAGTATTAATTTGCGGTCTTTTAGTGAAGACTGTATCAAGTGATTTGTTGTTGTATTTAGTGCGCACTATGATCTTTTTTTCTCTTTTTTTACATTTACTGTTGTTGTCATCAGTTGTTTGATGAGATTTTACATGGACGACCAACTCCATGGAAATCATGCCCACCGTTGAATTGGACTACAAATGGGGTCAGAGTTATTAATTGAGTTTTGGTTAGGCGCCGTTTTCTATTTGTTTAATTTGATAAGTATGGCTTGACTGAGGGTACTTTCGCTCGATTTTGCCTTGGCTGGCATTCACCCAGGTATTCCGTCCAAGGTTATCAGCACATCTGAAGGGTTTTATGTTGATTTTTGTTGTCACTGTGCATATAATCTTGGCCAGTGTGAAGGGAGCTAAATCATAAGCTGCCATTCACCCTGGCTTCGCGCATGCGCCCTTTATTGTTGTAATCTTTTACCGGTTTTTGGTAATTTTTTATTATTCTTCATTTTTTTGCAATTATAATTTCTTGCCTTGTAGTTATGGTATGTATGGTATGTCCTCTATCGAGTATATTACATACAGGGTAAGAAAATTATTTGGTTGGGAATGCGTTACCTATTAGTAAAGTATGTGCTGCTATGTTAAATGTGTGGTAATGTAATTAATTAGAGAGATGTAATTTGGGTTTGTGTTTGCGTTACTTTAGGTCAGGTGCGACTGTCTTGTTTTTGTTTTTTTTTATAGTGGTACTATTTTGGTACTTTATTTTGTCGATGTTAACTTTTATATGGGTTTTGTGATGATTAAAAGTTAATTGTGTATTGATTTGATGGATTATTAAATTGTTTTGGGATTTGATTAATTTTATGGTCATTTATTTCTGTTGACTGCGTGGTTCGTATCAGACCTCGCTTGGGGCACGATGCGTATATCAACACATATGATTTTTCCGGCTGTTGCCAGGACCAGCCTGAACCGAATGCCAAAACATTGGGCCAAAGGCAATGTATTATAGGCACTGTTACCGTGTAATCTGTGTTAATGGATGTAGCCACTGAGCTATGTCTGTGTTTCATGTTCTGTCATGGTTTTAAATATATATGCCATGCGCATGTTTTGATTGCACTCCTCTTTGACAACCGGTATTTATGATATATATATTGTGGTTATTTTGGGGGTTCCAAGATTGAGCTTTGTATTTTGGGTTTGTATGTTTTGCAATTCTGTTCAGCTGGTCCTGGCTGATGGAGGGTGGCTCCTCCTTCCAGTTTGAAGATCAACTTTTTTTTCCCTTTTTTCTCCTACTTGTAAATGGTTGTTAAAAGCTCACCATTCCACCTCCAAACTTCATGGGAACCTGCATACAGTTTGATTGTGACAAATTTAATACAGAGTGATTTTCCTGGTAATTTACAGGTAAATAAGAGTCAATCAGCCTTAGGAACTAGCATAATAATTGTACACAGTTTATTATTAATTATCCTTCTTCCTGGTAATATTTTATATAGGGTTATTAAGAATTTATTTAGTGTTAAGGACACTTGAGTGTGGTCTGCCTTGGAGGGGCTAAAGGGTTATAACACTTTAGTCAAAGGGGTGTAAACTAATAGACCATTTTATTCAAAAGATATCTTTAATATATATATATTATAAAAATATGATTTATATATATAGCACACACATATATAATATGAATAATATAAATATTACAGAAACCCCAATAAGCTTCCCCAAAGGACCCCTCAAAATACCACTATTTATAGCATCTGTACCGTGTGATCTGTGTAAATGATGTAGCACTGAGCTCTGTCTGTGTCATGTTCTGTCCTCTGGTTTAAAATAATATTGCTCATGCTCCAGCAGCACTCCTCCTGATCACCTATACGTAATTATATATATGACTGCTGCGACACACTTTATGGCGAGCAAAGCCCAGTGTGTACATGGCAGATACCTGGAATGATGCCGCTCCTCACCTCTGACAAGCAGCGTGCATTTGCCTTCCCGCCACGGTTCATGCATGGCTGGCGGGGGCATGATCCTGTAAAAATGATAATGATCAGGATTTAATAGGCTTGAAATGCTTCGGCGTGTCCCACCAGATGGCATAAAGGCATGAAGGGGAAGGCTAGGTAGAGAGGAGAGGACAGGGACGGGAGGAGAAAGAAGGGAGAGGCGACGGAAGGGATGAGAGAGGAGAGAGGAGTAAGAGGAGAGGGAGAAAAACAAACAACCCCGATAAGCCCTGAAAGATAAGGTTACGGGACACAGGTACGAGGCAGAGAGGACGAGGAAGAAGAAACGAAATGGAGGGAACAATTGGAGACGGGACTCTGGGGAGGGTGTGGGGGGAGGACTGGATGGGGGGGGGGCAGAAGTATGTGTTTTTGTTTTTTGCTGAGAGGAGGGTTTGTTTGTGTGAGAGCGCCGCTGCTCGCGCGCGGCGCAAACGCCGCCACATGGAAAAGAATTAGGGGAAATACGGGAGGGATCGTGTCATGTGCCGGGGCGTTCAGGAGTGAACGCGGTTGGTTTCAGGTCTGGTGACCCCCTGCCTCCCCGGATACAAGATCCCCCTGTGATGAGTGTGAAGTGGATAAATGCAGGCTAGGGTTGTATAAGTGGATCCCCAGATCAGCTATCTTGATAGCGGCTGAAACCACCGTCAGCAGAGCAGAGGGATAACGGCACCCCCTAAAGGTGCTTGTATCTGGGGAGCCGGGGAGTCCCTCAGACCTGAAACCAGGTGGCAGGTTCTGCTCTGGAGACCCTTGCAAATGTTGTACATGTATCAATAAAAAACACCAGACAAGATGATTTACAGTATTAATAAACAATACCATCTTCGTTGACCTTAGGCGGATATGCGCTATGGTAAAGCAACTGCAGCATTTCTGATAGTTTAATTAATATTGTACAGTGAGCAGGGGGTTCTGAGGACCAGAAATTAATGATCCGGGCCCCCTGTCCTGCTCAATATTATTCAAAAGAAGAAATGCTTGTCTATATCCATTTGGTCACCATGCGGTATAGCCGCCGCTGTTATTAAGCCTAACTGATAGCGGGTTCCAACACCCATCAATCCTGGCCCCGCCTACTTATTGTGTGGTTCTTCTCAGTGGGGATGGGTGAGGGGGGAGTTTGGCCCTTGGTGTAGGTTTAGGAGCGGTGCGGGGGGGGTTGCGGTGCTAATTACAAACCCCTTCACGACCGTAGCAGTTAATACCGCTGTACAGTCAGAAGGGGTTAAAAGCCCTCCCGGTTACCCCCCCGCAAGCCCTAACACACACGTTGGGGCTAATACCCCATTTCTCCACAAAACCGCTAACCACAATAAAAAAAATGGACACAAAAATTTTTTAGAAGCCGGAAAAAATAAATAAATAACTTATAATTAGTACATATTAAATAACCATAAATTAATGGACAATAAATAAATGACTGAAATACATTTCTGATAGGTCCTGTTGCAGGAGTGGTCCGGAGACTGAAATCACGGTGGTTTCAGGTCTGGGGACCCCCTGCTGCCCCGAGATACAAGCCCCTTTAGGGGGTCCGGTATCCCTCTGCTTCGGTTTAAAGGGCCCGACCAAGTGATCGCGGCGCCTGTAAACACCAACACGGGAAGAGGGATACGGGCACCCACCTAACGGGGATGGATCTCGGGCAGCAGGGGGTCCCAGACCCTGAAACCAGCTGCGGTTCGCGTAGAGAGACCCCTTCGCACATGTACAGTATCAATAAAAACATACAGTATACAGTATAAATAAAACACCGTTCTTTACCTTAGAGGGATGCGCTATGGAAAGATAAGCAGCATTTCTGTATTTTAATAATATTGTACAGTGAGCAGGGGGTTCCCTGAGCCAGAAATTAAAGTGCTCAGGGACCCCCTGGCTCAGATCAATATTATTAAAAAAGACAGAAATGCTGCTTCATTACCATCGCGGATAGCCGTAAGGCAATGAAGGGGTTAACAACGTGCCCGCTTCATTGTGGAGTGGGGATGGGTGAGGGGGGTATGGGCCCTTGGTGTGAGTTTAGGACTTGCGGGGGGTTGCGGGTGCATAACCCCTCACGACCGTATCAGTTAATACCGCTACGGTCATGAAGGGGGAAAGCCCTCCGCTACCCCCCCAAGCCCTAAACACGCACGTTGGGGCTAATACCCATCACCCACCCACGCTACACACAATAAAACAAATGACACACACAGGCAGCCGCCAAAAAATAATAAATAAATCTGAAATAAATAACTAAATAAATGACATAATACATTTGAAATCATGTTTTTTAGTGATAGAGTACATGTTGCGGGGTCTCCGGAGTGACTCGCGTTGGTTTATAGGTCGGGGACCCCTGCTCCCCGAGATGACAGCCCCCTTTTGGGGTGACGGTAGCCATATGCTGGTTTAAAGGGCCGACACGTGATCGCGGCCTGTAAACAAAGGAAGAGCCGAGGGATACCGGCACCCCATAAAGGGGCCTGTATCTCGGGGAGGGCAGGGGGTCCAGACCTGAAACAGTGCTGTTCTGCCTTGGAGACCCTCTTGCACAGGCTACAGCTATCATAAATGTATTTTAAATTGTTATTTATTTATCTTCATTTAGTTATTTATTTATTTAATTTATTATTAATTGTGCAATGCCTGCTGCAAGTCGAAACTACACCAAGGGGCCAAACACCTCCTCCCCCCAATAAAAATAAATTACACGCACAGCAGCCCACCAATTAATAAATAAAACTAATAAATAAATAAATACATGAATGAGAAACTCAAAGATACAGTATCTGGATATATATACTGGTAATATACAGTAAATATATAATAACACTCCCTATACATATACAGATGACACTGGTATATATATTACATGTAGGTATACGTAGCTTCATATGTATAGGTAGATTGTATTATAAGATATGATAATATAATATGTCTCTTATATATCCACAGTAGATATAGTATATACAGAAAGACCTGTCTCATTTTGATTTAGTCTTCTTGATTGATTCTTTCTATTTTCGCTTTTTATGTAGTCTTACATTTTTTTCGGATTTTCCGTTCCTTTCTTATTATTTATTTTATTCGTATTTTATTTTATTTATTTTTTCCCATTTGTATTTGATTGCTTTCCTTGCTCATTCCCCCCCCCCCTACCCCACACAGTATCTCACCAGGCGCAATATACCAACGATCGATGTATGGTATTACCCAAGATATATCACACATTGATGAACCAATAACATGCACATATACAAATACTATGTGTAGATGGTTTGATCAAAATCATACTGTCCTACAGATAACGCTGTCTATATACAGGATCAAATTAATAGATCTAATCATATTAATAACTACATGAAACTGATTTGACATATTAAGACAACATAAGTATCTCCAATTCCACACAGGACATTGTACTTACATTTAGAAATGAGGCCATAAAATCGATGCCCATGATACATTCTGCAAATGAGATGTTACACAATACTAATTGCAATGTAACTATACCAGTAAATACAAACACTCAAAACAAGCAACTATTTTAACCAAATCAAGTAAACAAAAATCAATTGTATATACTGATAGTAACACAACCAGGGTAGAAAAGCACAATTTAAAACCCAAAGCGAACCCGTACATATACCAAGGATACATCTCATCTATTGTAAAAATTTTAACCGTATACTTTATAACAGCCGTTTGCATAAACAAAATACATTTGAAAATATAGTACATTCCTTGGATCCTCCCTGCCTTCAGTGTAAGCGTGAATAGCCACCTCCCCACTCCCTAATGTTTCTGTTTAAACAGATGTATGCATCTGACTAGTGAGAGAGATGGTAAAGGACTAACTAGACCCCTCCCACCCTAATGTTTCTGTAAACAGATTACACTGTAGGGAGAGAGATTTTACCAGAAACACAACTTAGGGGGGAGGGGGACTTTAAACAGGATACACTTGAAGTGCAGAGACTTGAGAATTCATACCGTTACCAGGTATAATGTTCTCGCTCCCGCGGATTGCTATACCAACCTAAAATCCGGCCTACCCACATACCTGTTTTTACCCCCACCCCATCCTCGGCTAATGGGCCCCTCGTTCTGCACAATAATCAGTGCGAGTGAGAGTGTGTTAATATTATATGTGATTTTCTCATAAGAATCTCAAGGCAAGATCTTCTGCTTTGCTAGATTATGTTTAATGTTTCCTGATTTCAATTGTCAGTAAAGATTGAGATCGTGATACACCATGTTGAAAATGTGTCAACATGGTGACCTTTTGACTGATGTGGGATAGAATGTGGACTGGGCCTTAAAAGGTGTATGTCTGCAGATAGATTCTTCTACATTTTGTGGTTCTACATTTGGGGTGTCATGTATATTAGAAAATGACTCCTTCTCTAGTTTGAGAAAATGTCTTTAATGTCACATTTCGTATGAATTTATGTAAGTTTTGAATAACTGAATTAATTGCTCAAAAAGATCTCGAAAATGTCAGCCCTTACTCAAAAATTATCACAGATATTGTGTTTTTATTATAACTTTAAGGTTAAAGGTCCTACTAAGGTGCACTTGGTAATACTTTAATTATCTCACAGGGGTTTTAATATATATTATGTTTTTTTTAGTTGCGCACTCTATTTCTTCACCTACTCCTGTACCTGCCTGCAGCTCATTGGCCTAACCTCCTTTATATGCTCAGCTATACCTCTGGCAAATTGGCTGAGTATAAGACTTCATTGCGTATGAAGTGCTTACTGCAATCCCTGCTTCTGTTGTACCTTGTATCCGCAGTTGACCTTGGCTTCTACCTGGACCCCGACCCATCTCCGCTCCTGATCACGACAGGTACTTATGATGACCCCACCTCTCCCACCCTGAACACGGCAAGTACTTATGATGATCCACACCTCTTCAACCCTTGACCAGGCAAGTAACCACGACAATCCGTACCTCCCCAATCCAACCTTGCTAACGACAACCAATCTGCACTCTGGAGGCGTCACGCAGCTGGAGGTCGGTTTATTCAATCCCCACCTCGGCCTCGCGGTCACGTCCTGTTTGTGGTTACTGTAGCTCTCCGTTACACAAGCTTTCAGGCATTCATTTTAAACACAGATCTGCAAGGTATTCAACATGGCATGGGCATCTTCAATGCAGGGATGTCAATTTAAATCATATTGATATATGATATTTGAAAACTAAGAAGTTCAGGACTATAACAGAGCTACAGTTCGAGAAATGTATGCGTATATTATATAGAAATATCCATACTACAAAGAAGCACTCCCCAAAAGAATTGGAAAAATCTGTCTCAAACAACTATCCGTTCATGAATGCTTTATTAGAGTAATACCACGGCCAGGACAGAGGTACTCTTGCTGGGAACACAAACACAATATAGCATAGCATAGCAACAATAGACCAGATATAGATATACAGGCATACCCCGCATTAACGTACACAATGGAACCGGAGCAGTATGTAAAGCGAAAATGTACATAAAGTGAAGCTCTACCTTTTCCCACTTATGATGCATTACTGTACTGCAATCGTCATATACGTGCATAAATTATGTAAATAACGCATGTGTAACAGGCTCTATGTCTCCCCGCTTGCGCATAGCTTCGGTACAGGTATGGAGCCGGTATTGCTGTTAAGGACATGCTGACAGGCGCATGCGCGAGCTGCGTTTGCCTATTGGGTGATATGTACATTACTCGCGAGTGTACTTAAAGTGAGTGTCTTTAAACGGGGTATGCCTGTAGATATGTTTACAGCTGCATTCTAATAATCTGCATGAAAATAACTTTTGTGAAAGTACATAATATATGTGCTTCAATACGATGGAATACTTCAAAGTGATTATATGCATTATAAATAGATCAGTTTACATGCAATCGATTGCTTAAAATTCAACAGTAATAATATCGATGGCTCATCATCATGTGACGTGGATAAGTGGTCATGTAATGCTGCTGATGAGACGCTGCATTAATATGCCCAGCTGTTGGGTGTTAAAACTGAGATAAGAAAGGTGACAATTAGGGATGGGGGTGGTGGTGGGGGTGGCTGTGGATGTGGATGTACAGCCCCCCCCCCCATCCCTAATTCTCACCTTCCTTTTCTTCAGTTTTAACACCCTTCCAGTGCCTGGAATTCTTTATTCTTCCTTCCTCTTTTTTCTTTTCTTTTCCAATCCCTGTCTAAGTCGCAGAAACCTTTGTATATCAGTATTGCTGAGCTGAAGAAGAGAGGATAACTCTCGAAAGCTTGTCCTATGACATAAATTGTTAGTCGAAATAAAAAAGGTATCACCTAATACTGAAGAACTCAGTGTGGTGTGTGTGTGTGTGTGTGTGTGTGTGTGTGTGTGTGTGTGGGTGTGTGTGTGTGTGTGTGTGTGTGTGTGTGTGTGTGTGGTGTGTGTGGTGTGTGAGGATGAGAGGTGTGTGTGTGTGTGTGTGTGTGTGTAGAATGTACTCAGATGCACCATTAGTTGCTTACAACACATTTGTTCAAATTATTATTATTTTGTAGAAATCAAAACAATAATGCTAGTCCTATTTTTGTTATGAAATTATTATTAATTAGACATGGACAACAATATATAATGTGTTGTTATCGAATAATTCTGTAGTAAAAGAGAGGGTAACCTCATGAGAGGGATAAGTGGAGCATGCAGGTAGGATAAAACAGCAGGACAGACGGCATTCAAAGTATGAAAAAATCCAGTTTATTAGGTGGGGACTAAGAGAGACATCCACAAAAATAGGACCACCAGGACCACCAGGATCACCAGGTCACTTTGACGCATTTCGGGCAAAGCCCTTTGTCAATACCTGTGGTGCTCCACTTATCCATCCCATGAGGTTACCCTCTCTGCTATTTACCATTTAGTCGGATGCACTCAATGCAATTTTCAAGATTGGATGTATGCCGTATGGAGCTTCTGTCTCAACCAACAGTGACTTACCTTTGGAGTTATACTGTATTGGATAGTATTGTTATAACCTACTGTTTATGCTCTAAGTAGTCTTATCTAAGTGTGGTGGTGAAAAGGTGCACATTATCTTATGATTGTTATGCTTGCCCAGTACTCCATAAATCCCACTTATGATTTAAGCCTAAGGCAGAGGCGACTACAATTATATGAGCTAAGGATAATTAATACAATACTTTTCATACTCTTAACATATCAGCAATATGCACAGATTCATAGCATTATGCTCCAATGAATATTATGAACTGCTCCCACTAAAGGATTTTAAGAAGATATTTGATTGACATTCTCTACCTGTATATTCTGCCTGTTGCACCGATAACTGGACTTTGTCTGTTCGTATACTGTAATTCTGTAGTACCATTTATACTCACCTTTTAAACACTGCAACCTCTTTGTTACAAAGAATATATTGTTTAACATGATGTCAAACATCCTGAAAGAGAATAATTGTCACAATTTATATATTTAATCTTCGTTTATAATAAGCATGTAAAGACACTGGTAAAAAATTGTCATATTATGCTATGCAAGTGACGATGTTAAAAAATGGTGCTGTAGTGCATGCGCGTTCAGAGTGTTCCCTTCGCGCATGTGCATGAGGTTACAGTGAAATCTGCTCATGCGTACGCTTCATCCAATGTCTTAAATAACAATTCGATATAGTGTCACCCTCCCCCCTCGAGCACGGACACACGAGACTAAATGCCTGTGACAACGCCACTATATTTAAATGAAGACATTTTAATACATTATACTCATCAAACATTACCTGTGACGGTCTATGCTCGTGTCCATCATCATATCACAAACAGGGAGTTGCATGTTGTTTGTTTCCAACAATAATTCTGTAATTTCTTATTGAAAAGAAACATACATCTGATTAATTCGCATTTCTTTATACTGTATATCATTTAGCCGTACATATGAAAATTTTGGATTTATTTGTAAATTGCTAGAAAAATATACTACAGCATGTTATCAAAACTAGATACGAAGGTACACTTTTATGTCCCTCACATTTGTAAGATGACTTCACACAGGATTTTTGAAATATTAATCATCTGAGATAAACATCACATTAGTTTCACGCATACACAACCCTAAAAATTAAATAACATTTAGACATGCACAACATTGTCCCCTCATGCACACATGACCCTTCCAGTGATGGTGATGACCTAAGTCCCGAGTAGATTACTTCCAAGAATAGAATCCAGTCTTTCTAGATGAGACACTCAATGATGTTGTGGTCGTGCCCTCGTACAGCCCCAATATGGGAGCAGATTTGGGAATGGCTCCAGAGGATTTTGGGCCTCGAGATTTCTATGAACCCCTGGCTTTTCCTGAGCAAGAAAGTGTGGTAAAGGGCAGAGTGCTAAAATATTCAGGACTCAGGTCATCACCATCACTGGAAGGGTTTCCCAGAAAGAAACGCACACCCTCAGACGGACTGATTGTGTAGCCGACTACCCTCCTCGAGGAGCTGTGATGACGTCTTGATACCACCTGTGATTACCTACCAGAGAGTCCCGTTCCAGCTTGTCTCTCCAAGTTCACCGATTGGTAACGAATGTGTTAATCCATACACTGCACATGTTCTATTTTCCGGATGTACGCTGAATACTTACCCTTTTTAATTAGATAAATTATCTTGATATACTTCACTATTGCGATTGCGCTGTTTTTGTTTTTGTTCCTCTAGTGCTGCGGGGGTACCGAGCTGCTTCCATCTGATACGGCTGCATGTGCACTTCAAACCACATATGGTCACTGTATGTTACAATATTTTTTTTGACATGTTTGATAAGGTTCTGCAACACTGCACTACAGTATATTCACTGAAACACTGGTTTACTTATACTATATTGTAGGGTTTAGCTGCGCACCTTATTTACTTTTTCACTGATGCTCATTAAGAGAAAGCGGGATCAAGGCAACAAGGGTGCAATCGATTGCACCAATCACACATGGTAGCCCGGCTTTGGTATAAAAGCCATTTCTCAGTTTTATCCACTCGGTCTGCTCTCTAGGAAAATTAATATAATTCCTAGCGCGTCTAGTCAGTGCACATAGAAACTGGCAAAAGGTCAGTGAGAATGCCGACTGCAAGACCCCGCCTACTATGTCCACAGTTGTCTGAAAAGACGCAGAAGCAAGAAAATGTAATGAGCACAGTATTTTAACAAGCCCAGGGACTGCACGACCTCTGGCTGTTACAAAATCTAAATCTTCTCTTAACTCTTCATAAAGAGCTAAGATTGCTGCTGAACTCACACGATATCTGCTAACAATCTCATCCTCAGTAAGCTCCTCCAAAAGTGTGCATTCACGATATAAATGTGGACGGGGCTCCACCTCCCTCCTCTATCCTCTCCCTCTCTCTAACCTTCCCTCTCACTCTCCCTCTCCTCTCTAACCTGTCTCCCATCCAAAGCCAGTCTTCTCCTTTGCATCATAATATATCTCATTTCCATGTCCATGTCCATCTCTCCCTCCGCCATCTCTACCTTGAAGTAAGTGTTCAATTTGCCTCCTTTAAGTAGGTATGTCATTATGGTATGTGACTTCACTAAATGAAAGGTGTTAAAACAAAAACAAACCCATATGTGTCTACAAAAAATTAATATGTGGTCATTAGCAATTCCAAATCATTATAACTGTAATGCGTAGCTACGACAAACAAAGCGCGACCGCGGTGCTGAGATAGGAAATTGATTAATGCCAACCCACAGCCACGCGGATGCGCTTAGGATGTAGATTGGTCGTGCAAGCCAGGTCAGGATTATAGATGTGAGAATAGTTGTAAATACTTGCCAGGTCAGGAGTGGAGAGTTGCGGATCGTCAGAGTGTGTAGCCAAGTTCGGGATTGGAGAGTAGCGGATCGTCGGGGTACATAGCCAGGTTCGGGATAGGAGAGTATTTGATCGCTGGAGTACTTAGCCAAGGTCAGGACTGGAGACAGGAGAATGGTCATTCGTAGCCGGATCAGGAGAGGAGAGGTGCGGAGTCCAAGGAGAGAAGCAGGGTCAGGCAACAAGAGGTTAACAGGCATGGCAAGGCAGGGTCACAGAACAGGATTGCGGCAAGGCACGGCGTCACACTATAATATGCTCAGCCATGAGTATGCAGCAGGAAGGTATATATAGGAAGGCCCTCCAATAGCAAGCCAGGGCGGAACCAGGAAGTTGAATCCAATAGGCTGTTGGTGTACACAGGTGTGCCCTATGATGCAGCCTGATCAGGGATGGAGGCAGGGCCGATCGCGTGCCGACCCGCGCGCCTCACGGTGGTTAAGGGGTGGAGCCTAGAACGTGGGTCACTCCCACGCCGGTCCTGTCCATAATCAGAGCGGGGCGGAGCATTGAACGTGCATCAGTGGGGAGGCTAGACCCGTCGTGCTCCAGAGCGGGGGGCGGAGAGTTAGACCACGCAAGATCCGCGTGTGCGTGTATAACAGGGCCACGAGATAGCGCATCCTGGGTGTCTGTTGCAGGAGGGTTATTGAGGTGAGGAGATGGTCTGCGACTGCCAGGATGGCGAATCCTCACAATACTCCCCCTTTAGAAGCGACCTCCGGGCGACTCCACGATGGCTTATCAAGGAATTTGGAATGAAAAATGCGAATCAGTCTTCCTGTGTGGACCTGATGACTCGAAATCCAGGATCTTTCCTCCGGACCGAAACCTCCCAATGCACCAGATAATGCAGAGATCCTCTGGAGATCTTCAAATCAAGAATAGATTGAATCTCATACTCAGGTTGGCCTTGAACCATATGAGAATTGGACGGAAAGGAACTGAAAAGCATTCAGGACCACAGGTTTGAGAAGCGAAACATGAAACACGGAAGGCATCCTCATGGAAGGCGGCAGAGCGAGTCGATACGCAACCGGATTAATCCTCTAGGAAACAGAGAAGGGTCCAAAAAATCTGGGTGCGAATTTCATAGAGGGGACTTTCAGCCTGATATTCCTGGATGACAACCAGACCTTGTTGCCAGGTTTAAGGTCCAGAGCAGGTATGCGGTGGCGATCTGCCTGATTCTTCTGCCTATTGACTGCTTGCCTGATGTTGACCTGAATCCTTTTCCACAGATTTTGTAATACTTTGATTCTGTGATCTGCAGCTGAGATCCTTGAGCAAGGTAGAACAAGGGGAAGAGTAGATGGGTTTAATCTGTAATTTACGAAGAAAGGAGACTCCAGTGTTGAACCACTCCGTGCGTTGTTGTGGGAAAATTCTGCCCAGGGTAAGAGTTCAGTCCAGTCATCTTGGGAGTCCGATATAAAGCAGCGCAGATACTGTTTGAGAGACTGATTGGTCCTCTCCATTTAGCCATTAGTCTGTGGGTGGTATCCATATGAGAAATGAAGAGCAATACCTCGCTGAAGACAAAACGAGCGCCAGAACCGGGAAATAAATTGAGAGCCCCTATCTGAAACAATTACCAAGGGTACTCCATGTAAACGAAAAATCTCCCTGATGAAGATGTCAGCTAATTTGGGAGAATTGGGGAGGCCCTTGAGTGGTATGAAGTGGGCCTGTTTTGAGAATCGGTCCACTACTACAAGATTCGTATTCATACCGTTGGAGATAGGTACTGTCCCGGCTAAGCTTATTCTAAAGCTTGCCGGGTGCATAGCGGGCTAGCCGCGGGTCTGTTCTCCATTTAAAATAGAGTTTCCCGCGCGGCGGCCGCTTCAATAGATAAGCGCTAATGGCGCTTACTATTGAAAGCGCCCGAGACGCAGGAAAAATGGCTGAAAACGGCCGAAGACAGCCGCGCGCCGCCCGCAGCTATTTTTAAACTGCAGGGGCAGCCGCATTAGATTTAGCCCGGCCGCGTGTGTAAATCCACAATGAAATCCATGGACAAATGTGTCCATGGTTGGTCAGGAACAGGTAGAGGTTGAAGAAGACCTGAAGGAGGTATTCTGGGCGTTTTAGTCCTGGCACACGTAGGGCACGCAGCTATGAAATTTTTGATGTCCTTTTGCATTCCCAGCCACCAAAATGTGCGAGAGATAAGATCTAGAGTCCTCTTGGTGCCGGGGTGTCCTGCCGATTTGGACGAATGACTCCACTCGAGGACCTTCTTACAGTGAAGGGAAGAAGTGAAGAGACGGTTCTGTGGAGGCGAGATGCCAGGGGGGATGTGACTTTGTTGACGGACAATGTCTTTAAGTGCTCCAAATGACGTGGCTGAAAGAATACATTTGGGCGGTAGAATGGGTTTTTGCTGATCCTCCGTCTTGTTGTCCAGGGAAAATTGATGAGATAATGAATCAGCTTTGACATTCTTGGATCCAGGAAGGTAGAAAATTATCAAATTAAATCTAGCGAAAAATAGCGACCATCTGGCTTGACGGGCTCCCAGGCGACGTGCACCTTCAATGAAAAAGCAAGTTCTTAAGATCCGTGAGGATAGTTATCGGATCTTCGTACCCTCCAGCAGATGTCTCCATTCTTCAAGAGCCAATTTCATGGCTATGAGTTCCTGGTTCCCGACATCGTAGTTGCATTGGGCTGGAGATTTTTTTTCCGAAAATAACACACATGGATGCAACCTGGATAGGGAATTCTTCATTAGGGACAGAACAGTGCCTACACCCACATCAGAGGCATCAACCTCAAGAGTAAAAGGAAGTTTGGGATCAGGATGAATAAGAATAAGGGCGGACACAAAGGCCTTCCTGAGACGGGTGAAAGACTGCAGTGCAGCAGTGGGCCAGGAAGCAGGGTCCGCTCCTTACTTGGTTAATTCCGTAAGTGGAGCTACTAAGGAAGAGAAATTTTGGATGAACCTGCGATAATAATTTGATAATTCAAGAAATTACTGTACTGCTTTAAGAGTAATCGGTTGTGGCCAATCCAGGACTACTTTGACCTTGGCGGGATCCATGGTGAGGCCGGTATCTGAAATGATGTACCCCAGGAAAATGGTAGATGTTTGATGAAAATGACATTTCTCCAGTTTGGCAAAAAGTTTGTTCTTGCGTAAGCGAAGGCGCACTTATTTCACGTGAGAGATGTGTTCCTGTCTGGATTTAGAAAAGATTAATGTCATCAAGATAGACGATTACAAAGGAGTTGAGAAGGTCCCTGAAAACTTCATTTACGAAATCCTGAAACACGGCTGGGGTATTGCACAGACCGAAAGGCATGACTAAGTACTCATAATGTCCATCTCTGGTGTTGAAAGCAGTCTTACATTCATCACCCTGACAGATCCTAACAAGATTATAGGCACCTCGTAAATCCAATTTAGAAAAAAATATTAGCTCCTTGTAATCGATCAAACAGTTCAGAAATGAGGGGTAAAGGGTAGCGATTTTTGACAGTTATTTTGTTGAGGGACCGATAGTCTATGCAAGTGCGTAAGGTTCCGTCCCTTTTCTTCACAATGAAAAACCCAGTGCCAGCAGGAGATGTGGACGTACATATAAATCCCTTCTGTAAGTTCTCTGCAATATATTCCTTAATTGCCTTGGTTTCTGGCATAGACAACAGGTAAGAGGTCCCTCTCAGAGGTGTGGTGCCTGGAAGTAGATCAATGCGACAACCGAATGGGCGGTGAGGGGGAAGAAACTCCGATCTGACCTTATCGAAGACGTCCCGGAACTCAGCGTACTCTTCTTGCAATTGTACCCTTTCCTTCTCCTCGGACACAGTGGTACCCCCAATGATACTTGCTTCAAGGATGCCGTTCTTATGGCAAAAGTCGCTCCATTGAATGGGTTCCTTATTGAGCCAATCCACTCGAGGGTTGTGTATCTGTAGCCAGGGTAGCCCGAGGATCATGCTAATGGATGGAGTGTGGATAACATTGAATTGGATCTTTTCCAGGTATTTATTTTCAACCTTGAGCTGAAGTACCTCTGTCTCCAAGGAGATAAACGCCGGTTGCAGAGGTCTTCCGTTAATGGCTTCAAGAGTGATGGGCTTCCTTCTGCACCTGGTCGGAACTAGATGGCGTTCTGTGAAAGCTTGATCTATGACGTTTCCTCCAGAACCTGAATCGTGGAAAAAAGCGTAGATACTTGGAAGCCCTCCCCTTAGACAGTAATGGGGATAAGAATGCGAGAAGGGTTGTCAGTGGAAATAGGGGAAAGAAAAAGCGTTCCCAATGAAACTCCCCCGGGTCTCATGGGAACTTTGCGTTTCCCTGCTTTTAGGGACAGAAATATGCAAAATGTCAAAAAATCGCGCGGTTTATACCTCGGAATACCCATGTGAAGGTGCACAATTTCCTCCAACCATACAGCCTTAAGACCCGTGTTGACTCAGGTTTTTATCGGTTCAGAAAATTGAGAACAAACTTCGGATAGGCGCTGGCTCTTGAGCCCTGCCCTTTTCCTAGCAGTCCACCAATTGTATCTACTGTAGTAACAGCTCAGTCAATCATATTGCAGGTCTACATTTTCAATAATTGTGCAAGAATTGAATTAAATCAAATAACCCTGAGCAAAGCGATTGATTACAGGAGAACGGACCAATTTGCATCTTACTTAGCTAACCACTTGTCTGTGTGCATATTGTATTGATGCACATACACTACTGTAATATTTTGGGGTTTTTTAAATAATATTTTTTTGTTAAACGGCAGCTTGAACTGCAGCTTTAAACTTAATACTGTACTGTACATTGTATTTACCTTCATTATTAATTTGCCAAACGGGTGGAGATGAGACACTGTCACTCTTGTAGTCTGCAATATAGTTGACAGGTGATAGCTGGCCTGCTACACCTGTAGTTGACAGCTGATGAAGCTGGAAATCTTTTTGGTACATGCAAGCTTGCTGGTACCTGTACGTGAAATCAGGCTCAGGCTGTAAATTTTGCAGGTATTCCAGCAAGGAAAGGTAGCAAGGATTGCCATTCACCAGGTTTTCACTGACGGCCGGATCGTTATTGTAAGCCGGTGCTGGTGCTGGTGCCGGTGCTGGCGCTGTTGCCGGCGCTGTTACATTGCTGGATTGGGATTGACGAATTTTATATGGATTAAACCCGACCTTAAACCCGACCTTATATAAATATACATCAATCAGAGAAAACGCCCAGAGGGGACCGAAACGTTGAATCAACAAATTTCTCTTTTTTGCAGAGCAGGAGGAGGGGACGTGTGCCCGGGGGGCCGGGGGCGAGAGGAGAAAAGAGACATAGACAAAGGGAGAGGAGAGAGCGACGGGGAGCATCGAAAAAAGGAGAGAGAGAGGAGAGAGAGAGGAGAGATAGTATAGAGAGAGAGATCCCTTCCTCTTTATATAATATTATATATATACACAGTACAATTATATATACATATTTGTATATTTATACAGATATAAATGTAGATATATATATAAATTAATCTATCTATCATCTATCTATCTATCTATCTATCTATCTATCTATCTATCTATCTATCTATCTATCTATCTATCTTTACACTCACAGTGTGTCAAACCTTGAACAAATACTTTATAATAAATCTGAGTCTTATGCTTTAAGCGTCATTACACAGAACAGTAGGTATGAAGTGTGCTGAACATTCAGTTCAACATGATAATCCCACCTTTTGTTAGGGAACCGAAAACTGGTGAAAAATCTAATTAACTGTGATACTATCCCCTGGGTCAAATGTTCAGAATGAATGACTCACTAATTCCTGAAAGATTATCTCCAATTTGTTGACAAATTCATTAGCGGCGGAAACTCCTTCTTAAGTACTTTGCCTGCGGCCACGGAAAGCTGCATGTGGAAGAGAAAAAAAAAAAAGTTTATTGAAAAATACCATTTTTTTTAAATAATGAAATATACCTGACCTCAGATTCTTATGGCTATATGCCCACATTCTGAAACAGCAGGTAACACATTACTTGTACAGATGCAGCGGCCATTATTCGAACATTTACCTAGGTAAATGTTGCGTTATGCAACGTGGAGGTTGTGATATGTTCCACTGCAGACATAATGGCCAATCTGATTAACACAGCAGGGGTCCCTGCTGTGTGAGTCCTAACGTGTTCTGCTCTTCTGTAATAGACCGCAGTAAGATTTAGGCTGAATCAGTCACTCTAACTGCGCGCCTCTCAAAGGCGATCGCGGGGTTTTTATTTAATTGTAAACATTACAGAAATGCAGCAGGGAGTCTCCGGAGCTGAACTGTGTTGATTTCAGGTCCGGGGACCACCTACTTCCTGAGATACAGGCCCCGTTATGGGGTGCCGGTATCTCCTATGCAT
>CM071568.1:84219903-84253100 GCA_036426205.1 Ascaphus truei
GTATTTTGTTTTCCTTTCATTCTCTCTCTTTTTTTTTTTTTGTTTTTCTTTGTTTACATCTTTTCATTTAGTTTGTTCGTTATTTGCAATTATCTGAACACCTGTTACAATTAGTCTTGTTCCATCTGCTTGTGTGAGAAGGCCAGTGATTTTCTGGCTACTAGTGAATGAGTTCTAAACTTATTGAGAATTTATTTATTTATATTTTATTTATAAAAATGTTTTACCAGGAAGTAATACTGTACATTGAGCGTTACCTCTCATTTTCTGGGCACAGAGTTATAAAAAATACATGGTTACATTAAAAGAACAGGGTTATACAGTGAATTCACAGACATTTCATGGGCAGATAGAGTTTGAAAATTGGGTACGGGGATAAAGAGCTTGTGAGTTTCAGATTGAAATAGAGCAGCTTTAACATCACTTTAACATCATCAAAAATCAGCGAACGGCAGCAAACGGCTCACACCCTTTTATCTGCCCTTCGGCTGCGCCAAAGATTGTCCGCCTTTGGGGCAACGCAGATGTACACTGGGGTGGTTGAGATGAGAAGGTGATCAAGGGGCTAGGGGCCATTAGAATGTATTTGCTATGCACAGTATGCTTTCTGGCAACGAAGGGCATGGCCCTGCAGTAAGCTGACGGTGACACCCTTCATATTGCCAGAGGTAAGTAGAGCGGTTTTTATTTATTTTATTTATGTTGCATGGCTAATGTTGTGTTTAATAATGGGCAAATAATCTATTATTCATATCTGGATAATAGTTATTTTGCCCATTACTGTACTATATGTGTTTGGAGGGGTGGGGTTGGGGGGGGGGAATATTTCTTGAAATGTAGGCCATGTTTTATTTTTTTTAAATACAGGATTGGTACCGCAGGCCTCTGACCTCTGCGTGTGACCCCGACGTTCCTGTTTTGCCACCTGCCACCGACCTCAGCCCGTGACCCCAACAATCTTTGCCTACTCCCGCTGTTCAGGCCACCGAGGTCCTACCCACTACAGGAGTCCCCCGTGACAGAAAATAAAGGCCACTTCTGGACCTTGCTGGAACAGATTATTTTCCTGTCTGCTTCAGCAGACCCTATCCACTTGGAGGAAGACAAGTACTTTTGTTTTTGAAACCCCAGATGGAATCCTAAAGGTTTTTGTTGCAGCAAATGGTTCTGCAGGGGTTTTTTGTGCCATTTTCTCCCTGAGAAGAATTCCCTCTAAAAAAATAAAATTAGAAAGCCTTCCCTGCAGTACCTGTTATTGCCATTTCAGACTCTGACTTTCATTCTCTGGACAAGGCTTGTCCCTCCCTGCATTACTGGGTGGGCAACTGCAGATTTTCAGACTTGCATTTCAAAAGATAGACTTGCTTTTGATATCTTTGCTGGGGTATACCCCTGCTGGTTCTCAGGGTCGATTTCCAAAAGACAAATGAGCTCACATTAGTTTTTCCTGCAGGCTTTGATTCCCCTCAATCTGTGATATTCCTATTCTTGATTCTAAAAGTTTAAGATGTTACTGCAAGTTAGGCTGTCTTAGTTTCTCATAACCTGTAATATTCCCAATGCCTAATTCTACGGTTTCAGATCTAACTTCAAGTTTCCCTGTAGTTTGTTTCTTGCAATCTGTGATATTCCCAAGCCTAATTCTAAAGTTTCAGATCTGACTGCAAGTTTCTGTATATGGTTTCCCCTGCCATTTATGATATTTCAATCACTTATGCTAAGGTCTCAAACCTAAAAGGCAGGTCTCTCATCTTTTTGTCTACCTGTTTATGTATATTTCTGTTGTTCATTCCTATGTTTCTGCTTTAAAGACACATTTCCTCTTTACTGGTTTCTTGGGAAGTTTGATTTCCCCATTTTTGAAGCTATGTCTCCCACTTTGAAAATAGTCTTGAGCAATAAATGTGAACACAGTACCACTGATTCTTCAGAGTTTCTCAAGGCAAGGAGGAAGAAAAAGAAGGGTGACTGTTCAATTATAGTAGAAGTTGCTGAAGGAATTAAAGATGACCCTTTAACCTCAGGAAAGCCTGCATTAGATGAAATAGATATGCTGCAGCCTAAGGCAACTCACAGAATCATCCCAGGAGTAGTGGAAAAGAAAGAGGATGCCTTTAACCAAGGTAAAAGAGCCCTAACCCAGGCACCTCAATCCGCAGGGAATGAGATAGATTGCCCCTATGGACAACTAAATAAAGAGCAAGAGGCCAAGGTTGCACTACAAAAGTGTCTGTACTCAGCAATATCTAAATGTGTATTACAGGAGAAAGAGAACCATAAGTTGAAGAGTGACCTGGTTATCATGTCAAGTAAGTTGAAGAAGGCATATACTGATGCGGCCCAGGACCAGAGTTCCATTGATCACCTTAGTACAGTACTGGAGATCTCTATGGAGGAAATTGACAGGCTCAATACAGAGCTTAAGGCTTCCCAAAAGGATTTTCACAAGCTTAGAACAGATATGTGAGCCGATCGGGAGGAGAGACGTTCTGTGAGAGAGGCCTTTGAAGAGTTAAATAGTAGGTTTGAAACTGTAAACCAAATGAGTTTGAACTTCTTTGTCCAAGTCAGTGAAGGAGATAAAAGAATCCATGATTTTTTTATTACTATTGATAGAAGAAAAGTCAATGATGCAATTGGCACTGGAAAAAGCAGAGGGTGCATTTGAAAAAGGAAATGATCAGTTGGACAGTCGCAGGATGATCTTGTCATGTAAGCTGGAGATGTCCTATGCTGATTCTGCCCAGTACCAGAGTTTCATGGATCAAGTTGGCACAGCACTGGAGGCAGGCTGAATACTGAGCTGGAACATTCTCGCCAGGAAGGCCACAGTTTAAGCACAGAGCTGTGTACAGTGAGGGATGCCTAAGGGACATAGTCAGTAAAGAAAGAGAACATAAACCTGAAGGAAGAGGTTATGAATCTGACTAGTCAGATCAGTGGAGAGACTGAGAAGCTTCACAAAGCCAAAAATGTAAACACACAATTAGCCCAGGAAAAGTTAGACATAAAGGCAGAACATCTGACTGCAGAGAGAGTGCTGCAAGAAGAATGTATCTCCCTGGAGCAGTGCACGCAAGCAGAAAATATGCTGCTAAGCCAGCTGTAAGAGCTGCGTGCAAGTCTGCAGGATGCCAAGGAGAAACAGGCGGATGCTGAGGAGAAGCAGTGAGCTCTGCTGGTAGAAAGGATTCAGACTACTAACAAAGTAAAAATGCTGCAAGAGCATTTGAGTACCCAGTGTGTCCCCAGAGAGCAGCATGAGGAGCTGAAGGCCACACTGAGCATAATCAGGGCCTCGCTGGAGGAGGAGCTTAGAGGCCAGGTAACCCTGTATGAAAGGGAGCATGTGGCAGTCCAGAAACTGAAGCAAGAGCTGAGGAGCAGAGACTTTGCTCAATTCCCAACAGTCAGTTCACCCAGAAGAAAGAAACCTGAAAAAGGCAAACTGCTGGGACACTAGTGACGGAATTGGCAGAGCTCCAAAATGTAATGAAGAATGCATTGAAGCAAGCTCAGAGTGAACACAGTGAAGAGATGAAGGCCCTGAGAGGAGAATTGCAGGATGCAGACAAACAGGGATCTCTAGCTGAAAAATAGAACTTGTAGCAAAGCATGGAAGTAGATGAACTAAACGCTGGCAGCTGAATACACATCCCAGCAACTCACAGTGCTGCAGTCGCAGATGGCTGAGCTCAAGATACAGCTCGCCAAAAAGGAGGAGGGAGAGGAGGTGTCTGTCAAGTGGCTGACCTGACACTGCGCTATGAGGTCATGATGGCCGATGCCTGTGAATTGCTGGACCACACAGCCCATGAAAAGGCCTGGCTGGAGCTGGAGCTGGACAAGGTCCAGGAGGAGTATTGGCAGCTGCAGGTCAGAAATAAAGAAAAGGAGACAGATTTAAGCCTTGGGAGATGTGGAATCGCGATTCAATTCCAAGGAAGCTGAACTGGCAACTGCATTAAGTGGGAAAAGAAATGTAGAAGGACAACTTCAAGAACTGAACTCAAACAGCTGGTCTTAAATTCTCATTAAGTGATACCACGACACGGCAGTCACAAAAACAGACAACGGAGGGTGAACTCAATGTCCTCACTGAAGAGCCTGGTGAACCTGTTGCTGGTTCCTGTGCCATCACTGTGGGGATGAATGCTGTACCCATTGGTAGACCACCGGTGAAAGGCCACCTCGAGTCGGCTTTCCATGGAGAACATCCTGCTGATCCGGGAAGGTCGTCCGGAGGACCTACCTGGAGAGGGGGGAGTAATGTCAGGAAATTGTCCTGACATATTTTCCTAGTTCTCCCTCTCTCCCAGTTCCTTTCTCTGTCCACAGGGTGTGCTGCTGTTTTCTGTGTGCACTGGGGTTCCTCTGTCTGTCTGTCTCCTTGCTGCTCCTGTTCTCTGTCCTTATAGTTCCTGTTTCCTGTTCCTCCCTTGCCTTTGTTATGTGTCAGACTCCTATGCCCATGCTTCTGCCTCTAATCTGTTCCTATAGCAGTCCTGTTCTGTATTGGCATCCTGTTCATAATAATTGCCCTTGCTATTTAACTAGATTGCCCCAGTCTATTTCCTACTAGCAAGTCCAAGACCTGTCCCTGCTCCCTAGGCCCAGTTCCTGCTCCCCTGTCCTGCCTTCCTGTTGCTGAACCCCACGTGTGACCCTGACATTCCTGCTTGACGCCTGCCTCTGACCTCTGCGTGTGACCCGACATTCCTGCTTGCTGCCTGCCTCCAACCTCTGCATATGACCCCGACGTTCCTGCTTGCTGCCTGCCTCCAACCTCTGTGTGTGACCCTGATGTTCCTATTTTGCCGCCTGCCACCAACCTCAACCTGTGACCCCAACAATCTTTGCCTGCTCCCATTGTTTTGGCCACCAAGGTCGTACCCGCTATAGGAGCCCTGTGACATCAAGACTGCTGTATTAATCATTATCCTCTAACCCAACAATGTTAGGGTGGGACAAATTGTCTAAAACAGTATACAACTTTATCAAAAGAGACAACAGAAGCACAACTTGCCCTTATACTGTACAAATTACTGGTGAGTTCAAGCTAGGGACATTCATTAGAAGATTATACAGTATAAATATCATGCTTAATTTTCACTACTTTGGAAAAACCATGAGGGTGTGTCACGAGATAGCAGTCCATGACCTGAATCTGTAAAACATCCTGTAACTATTTGACAGGCTTCTGAGTCTGCAAAAGACTTCACCCTGCATGCTGTAAGGTCCGGGGGAACACCTCTCTCTAAAGGGGTTCCTCCTGTGACTTTACCTGCCTCCGCGCCGCCGCGGGCGGGTTCTTCCTTCTCCTCCGCTTCCCGCGGCGGCTTCTGAACGCGCGCATGCGTGCGCACGGCCGAGGACCTTTACGTCCTCCCTCAGGAGCAGTTCCCGCCCCCAGCTCAAAAACAATGTAAAAGCTCTTAACGTAGGGAATATGGTGCTTATTCAATGGTAATGATAGGGGATGAATCTGGTCAGGAAGTACTGTAGTTTTTCAGGACCTGGGTCTTAACCCTGGGAAGTTTGGGGCTGCACAATGGGATAATCCTACTTTAGTAGAAGCAAGGGAAAATATCAAGATCACCTCTATGTCTTAATGTACCCCTCTATTTCCCACAATTTGAGGTAAAAAATTAGTTACTGTACCAAGTTGGGAGGAAGGAAACAAAACATAATAGAGCAACTATTATTTCCCCAAGGATACAGGAATATGGTGTTACACCTAGCATACAGAGGCAGCCACCAGTATTCGAGCCCATCATGTTCCAAACTCACGGCCAACTTGCCGAAAACTGCGCGAGATGGTCCACAGCAGACTTAATGGCCCATCGGAATAACATAGCAGGGGTCTCTGCTTTGAATGGGACACGCGCTGTGTGAATCCTACCGTGTTCCACCTGTCTGTAAGAGATACACAGTCAGAGATAGACTAAATCAGTCACTCAACCTGCATGCCTCTAACAGGTGATCGCAGGAATTTTATTTTAAGAATACAGTTTGGTAGCAGGGGGTCCCTGGAGATGAGCCACATAGATTTCAGGTCAGGGACCCCCTGCTTCCCGAGTTACAGGCCCCGTTATGGGGTGTTTTTATCCCGGTGGCCAAGTTTACATTCTCCTGCGTCACAGCCCACTTGCTCGGGGGGTTTAAACCAAGCAGAGGGATACTGGCACCCCATAACGGAGCCTGTAACTCAGGAAGCAGAGGGTCCTCAGACCTGAAATCAATGTGGTTCAGCTCCTGAGATCCCCTGCTACAATACTCTAATATTATACCCTTTCAGGGTATATATAAGCACAGCAACAAACAATGCATTTTTGGCAAATGTTTATATTTATTTAAATGTAATGTATTGTATTTGGTGTTAGGTTTTTTTCCCTTGTCTATTTATTGTCAGTGTGGCAATGCATGCCTATATTGTGGGCATGGCTTACCACAGTCAGAATCAAGGGCTTGATTGTCAAATGCTTGTTTTAATTAAATGTAATGTGTTTTATTTTGTGCTTCTTTTCTTTTACCTTGTCAATTCATTGCCATTGTGTCAATCTATGCCCATGGGGGCATGGTTTACCACTGCTGTATGAAGATCATTGATGAACACTGAGAAGAGTAGGGGCCCCAGAACAGAGCCTTGCGGGACACCACGGGTGATATCCAGGGGGTTGGAGTTAGAGCCTGAGATGGACACATGTTGGGATCTACCTGATAGGTAGGACTGAAACCAGTTTAAAGCATGGTTCCCTATTCCAGAGCCCTGGAGTTTGTTAAGCAGGATAGCATGATCAACAGTATCAAAAGCCTTTGCAAAATCTAGGAATACTGCACCAGTGAGTTGTCCCCGTTCCATTCCACACTGGATTTCATTGCAAACTTTTAGCAGGGTAGTTACGGTGGAGTGTTTGGGGCGAAAGCCAGATTGGAATTGGCAAGGAAATTTGTCTTGGTATAGTAATCGCTTAATTGGGAGTGGACACATTTTTCCATGACTTTGGATAGAATTGGGAGAAGTGAGATTGGCCTGTAGTGTGAGACATTGTTTTTGTCCCCACTTTTGAAGATTGGGACATCTCTGGCAGTTTTCCAGGTCTTAGGGATATGGCCTGCAGACAGGATAGAGTTGACTATGGAAGCAATTGGTTTGGCAATGGCTGGGGCACCAAGTCGTAGGAACCTAGATTGTAGTAAGTCAGGTCCACATTGGCTGCTTAGTTTTAATTTGAGGAGCACTTGTGTAATCTCCTCTTCGGATACTGGGTCAAATTGAAAGTTGTGGGCAGTGTTGGGAGGGGGAGGGGCTATGTGGGTACTCCCAGGATGAGATTCAGGTTTGTGGTTTGGGCTGCGTTTCGCTAAAAAGTTAGTGGCACACCTCACAAAGTAAACATTGAATGCATTTGCAACATCAGTGGGGTTTGTCAGAGTATCTGATATTACTTGGTTGTTGATGGTTAGAAGGCTGGAATATATTGTTGATAACCTTCCAGAAGTTAGCTGGGTTTGATGTATTCTGGTGGAGATTGTCAGAGTAATATTGTGCTTTTGCATGCCTTGTTTGCCTTGTGCACATGTTCCGCAGGCATCTGTATTGATTGAGATCCTTGGCAGTGCCAGTTACTTTGTAGCTTTTCCACAAGATATCCCTGAACTGGTAGAGTGCTATAAGGTCAGTTGTAACCCATGGAAGGTGGGCCCCCCATACCCTTATTTTGCATAGTGGAGCATGGGTATCGCAGAGTTTAAAGAACTCGGATTGGAAGTTAAATCAATTCTGTGCCATGGGCAGTTGGTAAGGTCATCCAGAAACTGTTGTGGGTTAAAGTTTCTAAATGTTCTAGTGAGGAGAACTTTAGGGCTTGAATGGGGCTGTTTAATTTTCCTTACACAGTACACTTTTGCATGGTCACTGAAAATATCAGGAAGGATGCCAGAGGATTGGATTCTTCTGGGGTTTGAGGAAAGAATCCAGTCTAGCAAGGAATGGTTGTGCAATATCAGGTTTGTCTGTGTGGGTTGGGAAATGAGTTGCGATAGGTTAAGTGATTTGATTTGTATCTGGATTTTGTGGTTTTTAGGGTGGGGGTAGTGGGGTGGGGGTGGGAGTAGTTGCCATGGGGAGGGGGGTTAGGGCTCCTGGGGGTTATGGGGGGTGGTTGACACCTTAATTGCTATAGTGGTTACTAACTGCTAAAGTGATTTAGGGGTTAGTGGCTAGTAGTTTGTTTTATTGTAATGTTGCTGCCCACGGAGGATGAGGAGGAAGATGAGGAGGCCAGCAAGAGCGGCCTTAATCCTGGCAGGGGTAAGTAGAACTTTAATTTAATTTATGCTGGCTGGTTAATGTTTTATTTGTAATGGGCAAATGCTATTATCCATATTTGGATAATAGGAATTTTGCACATTATTGTACTGTATGTGTTGGGGGGAGGGGGAGGCTTGGGGATATAGGGGTGGGTATTTAAATGTTTATTGGGGGCAGAGAGGGTATGTGAATGGAGGTTCTTGGCCCAGGGTGGTTAAACCTCTTGGTTGGGTGGTGGGAGGGATTAACTCTTCCAGGTAGGCATAACCACCTACCCTGGGTCGAGTACCACAATTTACCCACCCCGTCTGCCCCCAATAAACCAGGTACTGGGGCTTAACCTCTTCATTTTCTTAGCGGCAAGCCGCTAAGGTAATTAAGCTGTTTTAATGTACATTTTTTTAACAGTATATTGTAGCACAGGGTCTCTGGAGCTGAACCACATTCATTTTAGCCTCAAGGACCCCCACAATTCCTGAGTTACAGGCCCCGATATTGGGTGCCAGTAGGGTTTGCGCCTTGTGCCCTGCATGTGTACAGCATATGATCAACAAGGAATCCCTGCTCTGGAACATGTGACTGTGGTGCTTGCTATGCCAAGCACAAGAGTCCAAAAACCCAACGCATTTTGCTGTCAATGCAGCTTCCTCAGAGGGTTGTATTGGTCCACTACACCGCTCTCTCTCTTACACTGGCGACACAGTTTATTGCATTGCGGCCAGATCCGCAAGCCGGGAGATTTCCCGGCTTGCTAGTGGCCGCCCCTCGGCGTGCCGCACGTCACAGACGCGCGGTCACGCGTCATCGGGAGCGTGCGCCCCCTGCACGCGCGTCCAGGGCTCCCCGAGGGAGCCCTGGTGTCCCGCGATGTGGGGGACAGCGGCAGGGGGTTCCGGGGGACCCGGCGGACCCGGCAGCGGGAGGGAGAGCGCCCCGATCGGAGGGCGCTCTTCCGCTGCTTCGGCGCGCGCCCGTCACCCTCCGGCGCGCGCCAGGCTACTGCTGCGGCCGAGAACGGGCAAATGCTCGAATAAACTCGGCCGCAGCAGTATATAGTAGTCAAATACTAGTTAAACCCACAAAAGCTGAATGCAATGAATAAACATTACAATCTATTACAAGCACAGAGTATATGCAGAATCCTAATTGTATTACAATTACAGTACAAAACCACATACAATAACATTATAACACTATTTATTAAATTAATAATGAACTAATAAAAAATGACTGAACCTGTAGCGATAAAAAAAAACCTTCCACATAAATGTGAAAAGCTTATTGAAACATCCCAAGAAATAGATGAACAATAAATATATCACACTATAAAATGGTGATATATAAAAAACAAAACTGCAAATGTAGAGAACCATTACAATAGAAAATACAGACACATCAGCACTCAATACCAACCATTTTTAGAATTTAGTCAAAAGCTCAAATTGAAAACTTACAGCATGAAATATAGTCTAAATTGTAAAGCGGCAAAAGCATATTATCATAAAAAACATATATCCTAAAATAGACCTATTAATAAGTAATACCTCAGAAAATCTAACAGGGATCTAAATCAAGATTCAAAAAGCCTAGAAATATAGATTTCTAAATATATATCAATGACATAATTTTTATTTGGACAGTTGTCGAAATTGCTTCATAGAGATTTTAGAGTATTTCGATGTTTATTATCTCAATCATTTTTTAACTACAATTTTTTGTAGCTTTGAGATTCAGTTTTTAGACTTGATGTTGTATATAGACAATAGTCACATACAGTGTAAGACTTATTTTAAACAAGTTGACTGTAATAATTATGTTCATAGAAAAAGCTGCCACCATGACAACTGTCTTAAAAATATACTGTATGGCCAGTTGAGGAGAATAAAGAGAAACTGTACCCAGGATAGAATCTATCAGGAACAATTGGACAGGTTAGCAGAAAGGTTTTGTTTTTTTAGAAAAAGTGTGCTGTACAGTATGACTAAACCCAATTGAAATGGAGTAGAGATAGTTGAAGCACTTTATAGGAAATATTTACTATTAGAAAAACTGAGCAAAAATAAAGGCCTTAAGATCATAAAAAAGAATGTGTGAATTTAAAACATTTATTACTCAATTTAATAATGAGGCCAATAAAATATAAGGAAACTTTGAAAAAACACTGGGGAATTTGAGACTGGAGCCTCTACTGGGGAACCATCTACGAGAGTACCCCCAGATTATCTTCACTAAGGCATCCGATATGAAGGATAAATTGGCCCCTAGTTTTTTTAAAGTAGAGTTGTCTGCTTGGATCTTGAACTCTATGTCCCTCTTTTTGTCCTCCTATTTTTGCGCCTATGTCTTTCTGCTTGTGAACTTTCCTTTTGCTCAACATTTGTGCGGATGAGGACCTCTTGACAGCACCAATTTGGACAGTTCTAGTTTATGTGAGATCAACTTTTTGCAATAATTATCACTAATGAGTTGATATTTTGTACTGTATGTAATTTATTTTCTGTCGCGCTTTTTGTATTTTTGTAAAATTAATATATATATATATATATAATATAATATATTTTTGTATAATTAATATATATTAATAGATAATATATTATTATATTATATATGTAAAATAATATATACATTGGTGATGAATGGTACACGTATTTCATCATTGTCTGGGCCAGTATGTTGGTCTTACCTGTTATATTTTATTAGCTCAGATCTCGCCATATTCCTTACAGTAGTATACTACAGTAAGGAATATGACGAGATCTGAGCTAATAAAATATAAAAGGTGAGACCAACATACTGGCCCAGACAATGATGAAATACATGTACCATTCATCACTCAATGTAACAGTTCTGCGAACCAGATAAAAATAATTGTTCAAAAACATTGGAGTATACTGCAAAAAGACACCAATCCTGCAAGAGGTTCTTCCAGAAAAGCCCCAAGTAATTTTGATAAAAGCCCCAAATTTGAAGCAGAAACTAGCCAAAAGAGACTCACAGAGATCAGAGAGTGGAGCAAAAGGATTTTTCAAGTGCCTAAATTGTAAGGCCTGTAAATTACATCCAAACCATCACAAAAGAATTAAAAAATGTCAATCATGTGTAATCAAAACTGACCACGATGTTAATGATTTTATAACTTGTACCTCAGACTACATAATTTATTTGTTGCAATGTCCTTGTAACAAACACAATGTAGAGAGAACTACCCACAAATTAAAAGTAAAGATAGCCACACATATTCGTAACATAGAAGAGGGGCTTATCCAACACAGTGTGTCAAAACATTTCAAAGATGTACATGGGCAAGACTCAAAGGGCGTACAAATCATAGGAATAGAGAGGTTCAATCCAAATTGGCGAGGAGGTAACAAAATAACATAAATATACAAACAAGACACCTTTTGGATCAATACCCTTAAAACCCGGTTGCCCCATGGGTTAAACATCGACATTGATTTGGGCTCATTTTAGAAAGTGTAAAGGTTATACAGTAGCTCTCATTGGTTCAAGGACATCACGCAGCAAATATAATATGTCTTTTGTTTTTCTCTTCTAATTAATATTTCTAACTTGTTTAAAATTTGACAAATGTAGTCATTTTATTTTTTAAAACTGATATGGATTAATATCCTACGAACTCTCCCTTACAAGATATTGATACAGTATGTCGAAAACCATTTGTATAGTTCCTAACTCACCAAAACTATTACTATGTATAGAATGATATGTTTTGCAGCATTATCTAATATACAGTACTAGTGGGTAGAATCCATTACACTTTATTCATTATATAGTCTAATTATCCTTTTTGTGATTTAATTGTGACATTCCAATATACTAAGAGAAGCCCCTTTTGTGTGGCATAATGAAATAACTATATACTGTATGTTGTGCAAAAGAGAATATGATTGAAGTGATTCACAGTGTTTTAATAGAAATGCAGATACGTATAATAAAGTTTTAAATATACTGTTAATGTAAATATTATTTTTCTGTCTACATAGTATAACAGTATAAAAATCCCTCTTTTTCTGTTTTCATGGTTCCTTAACAAAAGAAAAGATAATTATGTTCTCAGGGGAACCTTAATGCCTTTGATTTATTATAATGTATTCTTTCAAGTTATGTTAAACAGTATTACAGTTTTATAATCTTCTTTTTTCTGTTTTCAGGTATCTTAGCAAAAGGTGAGAAAATCATGTTGAGTGTAGCTTCCAGCAGGTCACTTCACACCTACTGAAGCTAATGTAAAATGTACAAGCACTGAGCACAGATTCTCAGGAGAAACTTAATGCACTAGATTATAGTATTCTTTCAAGTTATGTTAAACAGTATAATAGTTTTATAATCCCCTTTTTCGTTTTTCAGGTAGTAAACAAGTATAATAATATATATATTAAACCTCTAAGCACCACATACTGTATAATAAAAATATAAAAATACAAAATATTAAAAAGTAGAAATCCATGTATTACGAGTAAGTGTGCATTGCAATGCTTTTTTGCATACTGTATATCTCTATGTGCCCACCACGATTAAAAAAAAATATATATTTTATATCTATAATATATATATATATATATATATATATATATAGTATATATATATATATATATATATTATATTATATATAATCTATATATATATAATATATATATATGCATCTCGGTTGTTTCATTTCAAATCATTGTGGTGGCGTACAGAGCAAATTACGAAAATTGTGTCAGTTGTCCAATTATTTCGGGACCTAACTATATATATATATATATATAATATTATATATAATATATATATATATATATATATATATAAACCATAATACTGAGTTAAGTTATGGTGAGTAAAAAAAGTGACAAAAACCTCCACAGGAAAGCAATATGCAAATATAGCTGTATGCTCATCTGCTGTCTTGGCAGGTCTGCAACCCCGCCTTCCCCATTATCACCCAGCATACAGCACTTCCACTGCAGCAAGGGTTCTGGGAAATGACATGCAAATAGCCCACAGTGCACTTTTTGCCTCAATAACCTTTTTAACATGGTTCCCTATACTTAAGCTTGCTGCATGAACCCAGTTAAAATCAACCCCACACTGATGAGACCCATCAAGGTCGAAACAGCTGTCTGTGGGTGGTTTTATGGGTATGCACCTTAACCCTGGCTGTGCTCAAAGCTGTGACCATGCAGCAAGCTTAAGCCTATATATATGTATATATATATATAATAATCAAAAAAATAAAAAAATAAATAGATGATACCGTTCTGTGGCTAACGAAATGCTTTTATTTGTGCGACTTTCGGGATACACTGATCTCTTCTTCCGGCGATGTTACAATGAATGAATTGCTTCATTCATTGTAACATCGCCGGAAAAGAGATCAGTGTATCTCGAAAGCTCGCACAATAAAAGCATTCGTTAGCCACAGAACGGTATCATCTATTTATTTTTTTATTTTTTGATTATTGAAGCTCGGCTAACACGGTACGATACCTCTACATATATATATATATAATCTATATATTATATATATATATATATATATTATATATATAATATATATATATATATTAATTATAGTTAGGTCCGGAATAATTGGAAACTGACCAATTTTTCATAATTTTGGCTCTGTACGCCACCACAATGGATTTGAAATGAAACAACCGAGATGCAATAGAAGTGCAGACTTTCAGCTTTAATTCAAAGGGTTGAACAAAAATATCGTATGAACTGTTTAGGAATTGCAACCATTTTCATGCACAGTCCCCTTATTTCAGGGGCTCAAATGTAATTGGACAAATTAACACAATCATAAATAAAATGTTCATTTTTAATACTTTGTCGAGAATCCTTTGCAGGCAATGACTGCTTGAAGTATGGAACACATGGACATCACCAAACACTGGGTTTCCTCCTTTGTGATGCTTTGCTAGGCCATTACTGCAGCTGTCTTCAGTTGTTTTTTGTTCGTGGGTCTTTCTGCCTTAAGTTTTGTCTTCAGCAAGTGAAATGCATGCTCGATCGGGTTGAGATCAGGTGATTGACTCGGCCATTGCAGAATATTCCACTTCTTTGCCTTAAAAAACTCCCGGGTTGCTTTCGCAGTATGTTTTGGGTCATTGTCCATCTGTAAAGTGAAGCGTCGTCCAACTTCGCTGAATTTGGCTGAATTTGAGCAGACAATATATCCCTATACACTTCAGAATTCATCTGGCTGCTTCTGTCTTCTGTCACATCATCAGTAAACACTAGTGACCAAGTGCCATTGTAAGCCATGCATGCCCATGCCATCACACTGCCTCCACCGGGTTTTTCAGATGATGTGGTATGCTTCGGATCATGAGCTGTTCCAAGCCTTCTCCATACTTTTTTCTTTCCATCATTCTGGTGCAGGTTGATCTTAGTTTCATCTGTCCAAGGAATGCTGTTCCAGAACTGGGCTGGCTTTTTTAGATATTTTTTTGGCAAAGTTTAATCTTGCCTTTCTATTCTTGAGGCTTATGAATGGTTTGCACCTTGTGGTGAACCCTCTGTATTTGCTCTCGTGAAGTCTTCTCTTTAAGGTAGATTTGGAGAATGATATGCCTACCTCCAGGAAAGTGTTCTTCACTTGGCTGGATGTTGTGAAATGGGTTTTCTTTACCATGGAAAGGATCCTACGATCATCCACCACTGCTGTCTTCCGTGGACGTCCAGGCCTTTTTGTGTTGCAGAGCTCACCAGTGCGTTCTTTTTTTCTCAGAATGTACCAAACTGTTGATTTGGCCACTCCTAATGTTCCAGGTATCTCTCTGATGGATTGTCTTTTTTATTGCAGCCTAAGGATGCCCTGTTTCACTTGCATTGAGAGCTCCTTTGACCGCATGTTGTGGGTTCACAGCAACAGCTTCCAAATGTGAATGCCACACCTGGAATCAACTCCAGACCTTTTACCTGCTTAATTGATGATGAAATAACGAAGGAATAGTCCACACCTTTCCATAAAACAGCTTTTGAGTCAATTGTCCAATTACTTTTGATCCCTTGAAAAAGAGCGAGCTACATATTAAAGAGATGTATTTCCTAAACCCTTCCTCCAGTTTGGATGTGAATACCCTCAAATTAAAGCTGATAGACTGCACTTTAAGCCCATATTCATTATTTAACTGTATCTTGAATTTATTTTGGTACATAGCCCAAATAACAAAACTTGTATCAGTGTCCATTTATTTCCGGACCTAACTGTATATGTTGCATTATCCTTATGTGTTCATATTCTGTCTTTCCTAATCTTCTCTTTTCATTGTATATAAATGTAGCCCCCTTTTCCCATGTCTAAGGGAACTACGTGTGCTGGATACCTGTCTGGCGTACAGGAGGCCTGTTCCTTCGCCACTGGGAGCCTGGAGTGGTCGCGTTCTATCTGGTGACAGCACCTCCACCTGGGTGGGATCCTCGCGCTGCAGGATAACCCCTCGCAGGAACCAATATATTATTTAGAAATACGCACACACAGGTATATAACGATTTGTTTATTGACACAATAATATAATAACACCCACCACAGAACGTCCCCACAATACAATAATCCAACACCAGAATAGTGAGTCCCCCAAAGTACTGAGGGTGCCCTGGGCACCTGTAACCCGAGCAGGCCCACCAAAAGAGCAGGCCCACCAAAATGTAAGGAGTAGCGCTACCCCTTTGTGTGTGTGGCCGTTGATGCACGTTGGGTACCTTTCCTGGTCTCCGTTCCAGACCAGGCAACCTGAAGATGGTGATCTCAAGACGCGTCTACCGGATCCTCTTCGTCCACTTCTGGAGGGATCTCCCATTGGAGTGTGTCCCTGTAAATGTCTCTGAGAATTTGCCTGTGGTCTGGTCCCAGACCGCTGGCCGCGCACACCGGGTGGCGTCCATCACCGGTGCACTAACACTAGCTCTGGTAAGCTAAGGGGAGTGTGTCCCTATCTGTGGGCTTTACCTATAGTACCACAAGATGCAAGGGACTCAGGGCGCCACTGGGCCCTGTGGTGCAACTCTAATCCTAGTCTAGGGAGAGCATTGCTCCCTGGACACTACCTACTCTTGTCGTCCTGCACGCGGCCCTCAGCCTCATCCCTGCCTCATCCCTGCAGCCCTATTGGCAGTGCTGCACCATGTGGTAATCAGCCCCTGGGGCTGCTGGGACATGTAGTCCTGTGCGGAGCCCTTTAATGGCCGCCCCAACTAATAGTGCACTGCGCATGCGCAAAGCATCCATTGTGCAAGCGCAGCTAATTGCAAGATGGGGGCCCCCGCTTGCCAGGTGTGCAGCGAAGCTGCTCTCACTACCGGCCACAGAGTCTCTGCCTCCTGCCTGGTCCGTGCCCACAGCTCAGCAGTAGCCTCCCCCGTGTCGGAGGTAAGGGGGCTCGGCTACATCAATAAACGATGTAGTATATGTATAATAGTTCTCAAGTTTCCATGCCCCTGGTATACAATAAAGCAAATAAAATGTAACCTGCCCTGAATCCTCAGAGTCCTAACTTAAAAGAATCTATTTATCTATTAATCACTGAGCATGCTCAATTAAACATAAGTCTGTATTCTACTGTCTACTGTCTAAAGAATAAGATACAGGACACATTCAACTTATCGACTATAAAACTGTTAAATAAATTATCAGAAACATATATGGGGCAAATTCAATTAAGCAATGTCAATTATATATTGTATGGCAATTAATACAGGTACATTTTTTACTTTTTTGAGCATTGCTTATTTTTAATATACTTAGAAGTATTACATTTCACTGGGAGGCGGGTACAATATTGACTATTGGACAAAGTTGGTAAACCGGGGCACTACAATGGCAAAATGTATGATTTGGTACCAATATGAGAATGGATGGATTCCATTTTTTTAATACAATGCAGTGTTGTGTCAACATTTTATAAATCATTTCCTATTTATCAGTTTTCCCCAGTTTAGATATTTGAGAGAATGACATTCTACAGTATAGAAAATAATGATTCTGATTGAGTTAGCTGCAATGTGTAATAAAAGGGCAACACAATTTTTTATGTAAGACCACAAGGCTGCCATAGCAACAGGTAACAATATACTCAATCCCAGGGTCTTCATATTATGTTTTATTGTTCAGAGGCATGGTTGAATATTTTACATCTGTACATGGAGGATTTCATTGTGGAACATGGAGTATACAACATATTTTGTATTTATTCAATCACTGCTGATTTTGACCTGTAGTGAAATCTAGGACATATTTTTCCACTTAGGTTTTCTGTCCTTCACCTAAAATATCTGAGCTGTTTTTCGTTTTTGCACTCAATTATTAAAATACATTTGATCATACAGTTAACACATTCAACAGAATTTAAATATGGGCAATTTGTTCCCTACTTCATTTATATGGTTTTAGGTGTCAGCAGAGTACAACGCATAACAAATGCATGCACTAATTTCTCTTACTGCATGCTGAGCAAGTGAGCATATTTACATTACATTTGTCTGTATCTTCATGTGTTTATTTTTTAAGTAAAGTGTATGTGTTACCACGATTGATATAGATTCAGAAATATATTAACAGGAGATTCTGCTCTTAGGCTTTCTCCATCCTTCAGAGCTACTGTATGCCTGGGCTTTTTTTCAGCACTTGGCAGACAGATGTCATCATGTGAGCTGTTGATCCATTCAGGCATCTGAGAGCGTGTATTAGACCAGAGTGGTGTGTGTGAGGTAGGGACTGGGAGCCAGAGAGAGTAAATGAAAGGGAGGGACTGCGAACCAGAGGCAGAGTTACAAGGAGGTTATTGAATGAATAAGGAGAAGCTTTGGAAGGAGGAAAGTCAGGAATACAAAGATATGCAGGCAGAAAGATTAGTTGTGACAGGGCACAAACAATGCACTGGGCTAAAGCCTGAGATATAGCGTATTGTGGAGTTCATATGTCCTGTAGCTTTGCAGAGGGATATGCCCTGCTCTTTAGGCTGCTAGAAGAACATTGAAACTAGTAGATACAACAAGAAAACCTGCTGCTGCTGCTGCTGCTGCTGCTGCTAGCATTGCAGTTCACTTCTTCAAAGCTGTCTGACACAGGTAAATTGATTTTATCAAACCCTAATTAAGTGATACTGTTACAGTTGTAAGAACTGACAGAATTAATTATGAAAATGGAAGAATTGTTGTTTCTTTTTTTTAGAGAGAGAAGTTATAATGCATTGATATCTTTAAGCAAGTGTCTGTAGTAAAAGGAAGGTATCATAACATTGCAATCTGAATGCACTTTAACTTTATTTTTCATATTAGATTAAAAAGATTTTTAAAATATAAAGAAATTGCTGACTGGACAGGATTAACCATCTTTACTGTATCCATTAAATATAGCGGTAGTTACTATTTAAATAATGAATTTCCCTTGACATTCTTAATGTTAATGATAACATTTTACATTTGTTTCCCAAGAGTTAAATGACTGATTACAGAGAAATACTTTGATTAATAAAATAGAAGAATAGACTAGAATGACAATTCTTTCAATTATTGTAATAAAAATGTGGACCATTTCTTAAACGAAATAAGAGTCTTAAGTTTATTTTCAGGTGGATGATAGAATATCTTGTTTAATGAGGTACCACAGATGCAAAACAATGATTTTTCAAAACCAAGAACAAAAGGTTATGCTAGATCTCAGAAGAGTGGTTTAAATTTTTTTTTATTACTATAATTGTATTGCTGAATACATATAAATTCTGTTTTGCAATGTACAGGTATACATTTCTGTATCTGCATGGTTTTAGTGGATTTTATAGTGTGATTACTCTGAATCTAAAGTACAATTAAAGCATGTTTTACAACAAGAATACCTTTAAGGGTGATTAGTACTACTGTATAGGGAATAGTTGCAAATATTCTCACAAACATCCTGTGTTTTGTTCAAGTTTGCGCTTGTATCATAAACTCACTAGAAATAATAAATAAATGTACATGCATGCACTACTACTGTAAGTGTGAGTCATTTGTGTTGAAAGGCTTGTTCTTAAGAATGTATATATTTAAACAAAGTACCAGATTTCCAGAGTTCTCAAACTGCATGTGGCTAAAGAACTGTGATATTACAATCTAATGTTAAACAATACACAAACACATTCAAAACCCTTACACATTGTAAAGACCCTTATGAGAGAAAACATAAGTGTAACCCATTCAGTGGCTATGTTTAGAACAAAAAACTTTGTTAACCCCATAGACACTACAGGAGCCAGCAATGCATATTCTTTATGGTAGTTAAGTGGTTAATCTCTTAGATGTAAAAAATGCTCATAACCTCTTGTGCTATTAGGAATTCTAATAAATCCTGATGATGGTCCTCTGCTTGTAATCAACAGAGAATTGCAATGCTCAGGAGCTCTTTATAAATAATTCTTTAAAAAAAAAAAATTGAAAGATTTCCTTGTTTCCAAAAAAAATGATTTCTCACCTGCAATCATTAGCGACATATATTGGTATGACATTATTAATTTTTTCTTATTCCATGGTGTGTGTCATGTTCACACATATCAAAGCATTAATAATTGTTTGCATCTACTTGCATTTGTTTTTTACACCAAGTAAAACATTGGTGATTCATAAAAGTAGCTCATGCTTGCATTTGTTTGTTGCAAATGTGCGACACAGACAATCTTTAAACTCCGCCTCTAACTCCACCCCAAGCGTCATATTATTCTTAGTGGAAAAAAAAACGATGAACCACATGCAGCACAACATGTCAATATTAGTTTTACGTATTGGAGCTCCAAGATGTATGCATTTTTAACTGTTCTGTTCATCACTATTACAACAAATTTGCTTTGAACTGTAGTTCATAATGTACATAGCCCCCAGAGGTTGCTCTATTTCTTGGCTAGGTATCTTAGGGGTAGATCCTCAGGGGGTCTATAATTTGTAAAGGTTATATTATCTAATTTTAACGTATCCATATCTGTATCGCATATCCCAAAAACTGCTTAACGCTAAGTTTTTCAGCCTTTTTCCTTACTTTACAGACCAAGAGACATCCGTTCATGTCAAACAACGCTAATTACGCAATGATATTTAGCGCCTTCTGAAAGCTGCCCTTACTCACTGCTAAACCATAAGGAGCATTGTGTTATTTCTACAAACAGCCTAAAAGATAAAAGGGAAGGTCTTAAGTGGTACCCATATGAATGGACTGAGTGTTGAATTGAACCTTTTCATTACATGTATTATACTGAAATATATGTAGTGGAACATATTTATGGCAGAAACACAACAGATATATAAAATTGTGTCATTAAATTCATGTGTTAAAAAAAACCTAATCCCTTATAAAAAGGTCTTGAAATGTATTTTTGGACAGAACGCATATTTATTATGACGTACTGTATAATAAAAAATCATTATAAGAACACAGTAATTAAAACTAATGAAAATACATCTCCAACATTATTTATCTTAAACAGGTCACACTGTCCACTTCATCTAATTACCAGCCCCATCATGCACGTTTCAGTTCTTCCAATCAATATACATTTTTTCTAACATGCACGCCTATTAACACCACAATGACAGAACTGCTTGACTTCAGTTTCTTCCGGCCAAATTAAAAAGATATAATGCATGTTGATTACAGCAATTAAGACACATTGCTATAATGTTAATACATACCTTATAAGCATAGTAAACGAGAAAAGAAAGTGGTGCACAGCTGACTAAGAAACGATGGACTGGAGAGCGAAAGTATTATTAAAAGATTTTATTTAATACATGTAAAAACGGAGGACTGCAAGAGATCCCTCTAACATGTTTCACGCTACACCAGTGCTTTGTCAAAGAGTAGATAGCAAGTGCATACATGGTTGTTTAAATACTATTTACCTTCTACGCATGTAATCATAGTGCCAAATATAATTATAAACACCTGATAATTAAGCAGAGTCAGTCAAAAAACCTGAACCGGATCCTTCAATTCAAGGAGAAGGAGCAGCTCAGTAAGTAAAGGCACTGACTGGCACTGAGTTTGAAGCAGGGGAACATGGTTCAATTCCCAGTGTCAGCTTCTTTATCTCCCTGTGCCTCAGGCACCAAAAACATAGATTGTAAGCTCCACGGGGAAGGGGCTGTATCTGCAAACATTTCTCTGTAAAGTCCTATGTAAAACTAGCAGCGCTATACAAGAACAAACAATTATAAACGCTATTAAAAACAACAGTAACAAAACAATATTTTGTTACATCACGTTTTGTATAGAGTAGATACATATAATATATAAGCAATAAATTAAACATATATATATATATATATATATATATATATATATATATATATATATATATATAAAACACCTCTATAGTTTATATATAGTCCCCCTGATAAAGCACATTGTACAATCAAACGCGTTGAGCTTACATCATTATTTTACCATTACGTCATCACACAGGTGTGTCTTTGCACCTTCGCGTGGAGACGTCAACCAGTGGATCGGCTGTTGAGCTGTGCAGTTGTATGGTCTCCACGGATCCAAGTGCTGTGAGCTGTTAGTCCATCAACGGATGTTTCCAGCTCTCACTGGTGTATGTGTGTATATATTCTGCATGGGAATCAGATGTAAACCCTACAGTCTTGAAAATTGCAAAGCCAGCAGTACAACCAACTTCACACTGATGATACCCATTAAGGTTGAAACATGTCTGTGAGTGGTTTCTCTGGCTTTGCATCTGATTCCCATGCTGTGCTTAAAGCTGTGTTAACAGGGAGCATTCGCTTATATGGGCTCCATGTAACAATGTTTTTTCAGGCAAAAGGTGACACGGTGTGCTCATTTGCATGTCATTTCCCAGAATCCCTTGCTACATTGGAAACATTGTATGCTGGGTGATAATGGCGAAAGGCAGGGTTGCAGACCTGCCTAAGGCATGTGAATGTGCTCTTTTTGTTTATACAAGTGATCTTTTTATTTGCTATATATATATACACACACACACACACACACTGTATAGATGTAGCCAGCTTTCTCTCCAGCCTACCCCTGAACGTGTGCTGCTGAACCGCGGAACAAATGTGGAGTGTTCACAGCAAAGTGCAAAGTGCAGTTTTAACTGCTATGGTAATTAAGGGTTTAACTTTTCCACTACCCATCCGGGAGGCTTAACCACCCGCCTGGGGCATTTACCCCCCATCCCCTAACCCTTCTACCCCATCACCTCATATAAAAATGGGCTAAAGCACTAGTACTCAAATAGCTAATAGTGCTTTTACCCATTTGTGCAAGAAAAAAAATTACAAATACACAATACAATTACATTGACATTATAATACTGTACAGTACATTAAAATAAACTCACAGTAGGCAACAAACTCATTGATTGCCACTGTGGTTACCTATGCCCTTAACAGGGGAACAGATAACCACATTAGCAATCTACTACTACCCTCCCCTACACCCCAAACAACCCCCCTCAACATACAGTAATGGTCAAAATCCCTATTATCTATAAAACCTTAACCAGCCAGCATATAGTAAATACAAGTTGTATTTACCTTTGCCAGGATGAAGACCATCATCATCAATCTGGTCCTCCTCATCTTTCTCCTCCATTTTACTAACAGTAAAATATTTATTTTTTTAAATATACCGGCCTATAACCCCTTAATCACCATAGTGGTTATTAACTGCTATGGTAATTAAAGGGTTAACCGCCTCCCGCTACCCACCCGGGAGGCTTAACCACCCTCCCCTTGGCAAGTACCCATACTCCCTACTCCCTCCACCAATTGATTGTCATTGTTGTAAGCTATACCTACAATGGGGGCAAGCATTTACACAATGACAATGAATGGGCAACCTAAAATAAAAACATCCAAAAAATTAAATAGTGTACATTGCATTTAAATAAAACCAACCATTAGCCAATAAACCCATTGATTGTCATCATAGCTTACAGCAGTGACAAAGGGTGAAAAGAGACCACAAAGTCAATGAATTTTTTAACCTAAAAAAAATATCCACAAACTAAAATACTGTACATTACAATAAATAGAAACAAACATTAGCCAATAAACCCATTGATTGTCACTGTGATAAATTACGCCCAGAATCGGGGCAAGGATTGCCACAATGGCAATGAATGGTAACCTAAAAAAAAATCCAAAAAATAAAAGACTGTACAAATAAATAAAAATAAACATGAGCCCAAAAATGCATTGATTTATCAATGTGTTATCTAGTGTGAGGACTCGGGAGTCTCGCGGCCCTCCGCGCACTCCCGCAAGACGCCGATGCACGCGCAGCCTCTCACCTTCTGCTCCGGCACCCGTTGCCGCTTCCCGGGAATCCCGCACACTCACACGCGCCTCCTCACGCATGCGCAGGGCTTCCCCCGCTGGAGCGGCGCCCTCTACCCGCACAACGTTGGGTCGGTCCCTGGTCGCGTCACGCGCGACGCACGCGCAACGCTCCCAAGCGATGTGTCAAGGAAAAAAATCAGCTTTTAAACACTCACCTGCCAAAGCATCTCCTAGCCTATTGCTCCTCCTGCGGAGGCCGCACCTCCGCTCCAGCCCCCCTGGGGGATTGGTTCCTTCTGCACATATATGCTCAGCTGTGCCACTGGCACTTTGGCTGAGCATAGTTCTTGTTCCCTGTGCTTACCTCTCCTGTTTGATAGATACCTTCCTTGCCTTGCCTTGCCATGCCTTGCCCTGCCTTGTGATTTCCCATGTACCGATCCAGCTTGCCTTTGGACTACCGCTTCTCTGGACTACTGATCTCGGCTTCCATCGACCATCCGTCACTCTCCTACCCTGACCTTGGCTTAACGCTTTCTACGATCCGGACCTCTCCTGCACAGACCTCGGCAAATATACGACAACTCTGATCTCTACTATCCCGACCTGGCTGCCAAGACCACTCTACATTCTGGACGCGACCCCTGTGTTTGTGGCTGGTGTTTACCCATTCCAATCTCAGTACTGGGGTCTCGTCTAGTCTGTGGTGAGCACGGCGTAACAGTATGCTCAGCCCCACAAGCGTAGATCTTGCTGGTCCTCAAACTGGAGAAGTACTTAGTGCAGTCTGACCATCATATGGACTCCCTACGGAAGGACCTTCAGACCCTCTCAGCTCAGGTTCAACAGGTTAACTCCTTGGCTTCTGAACCACAACTCCCCACTCGAAACCGGTATTCCGGAGATCCCATAGAATGTCGTGGGTTCCTCAACCAATGCCTTATCCAGTTTGAGATGACGCCCTCCAGATTCCTTACGCCTAGGTCCAGGGTAGCCTATATACTCTCATTACTTATCGACGATGCTTTGACTGGGCCTCCCCCATCTGGGAACAGAGAAGGGACCTCACACAAGACATTGGACAATTCACTAAAGAGTTCAGACGTGTCTTTGATACCCCAGCTCGCAAAACCACTGCCGCTTCCTCCCTCTTTCTCATTTCTCAGGGGAATCGATCCATGGCCAGGTATGCAGTGGAGTTCTGGACAATCACCTTTGAGACAGGATGGAACAACGGGGCCCTTTCTTCTGCCTTCTGGTGGGGTCTCTCGGAACCACTGAAGGATGAACTTGCCACGCAAGAGCGTCCAGCCAACCTGGAGGAGCTTATCGCCGTCTGCATCCGGGTGGACCAGCGCCTGCAGGAAAGAGCAGTTGAGCATTCTCATCATCGTCAGGTACCCAGCAAATCTTCCTTTGTCCTCCATTCTTTTTCGGAGGTTCCTGCTGCCGATGTTCCGGAACCTACGCAGTTAGGAGGCAGCAAGCTGTCCATCTCGGAGAAGCAGCACCGCCGCGCATCAGGTATTTGCCTCTATTGCGGAAATCCTGGTCATCTGGCTCTTCGCTGTCCTCTCAAATCGGGAGCCGGCCGAACCCCACTGGGTCCCAGAGGAGTCTCCGTGGGTACACTCTCTAACTCCTCTATTTCCAAGGAATCTTTACCCAACAGAATCCTGATCCCGGTATTCCTTCAGGGCCCGGGTTTTGCGGTTACCACTTCGGCCTTCATCGACTCCGGTTCGGGAGGTAACTTTGCCGATCAAGACTTTGCTACTAGGAACAACATTCCACTTAGAAGTAAGAGAACCCCGGTGGGATTGGAGGCCATAGATGGACGTCCGCTACAACCGGCCTTTATCATCCTACAAACTGTTGACCTTTCTCTCGTGTGCGAACAGACCCACAGGGAGGTGATTTCCCTGGACGTCATCTATTCCCCATCCGCAGAGGTCATCCTGGGTCTTCCTTGGCTGCAACGCCACAATCGTTATCACGTTATCAATGGGATAAACTAAGGCCTTTCTCATGGAATACCAAATGCTCCACGACCTGTGTTACACCACCTCAGAAAATCTGCAGCGTGGAAATGCCCGTACAGGTACTGTGCCCTTTACCGAACTACTATTCAGAATTCAGGGACGTTTTCGATAAAGCCAAGTCGGAGACACTTCCCCCCCACTGTCCCTTCGACTGTCCCATAGACCTCTTGCCAGGTTCTGTCCTTCCCAGGGGACGCTCCTATCCCCTCTCTCTCCCTGAGACCAAGGCCATGTCTGATTACATCCAGGAGAATCTTCAGAAGGGTTTCATCAGAAAATCCTCTTCGCCGGCAGGGGCAGGATTCTTTTTTGTCAAAAAGAAATATGGCACCCTTCGTGTATTGACTATCGGGGCCTAAACAAGATTACCATAAAGAACCGATACCCCCTACCGCTAATATCTGAATTGTTCGACCGTCTTCAAGGTTCTACCATTTTCACCAAATTTGACCTGCGTGGAGCATATAATTTAGTGAGGATACATCAGGGCGACGAGTGGAAGACCGCCTTCAACACAAGGGATGGCCATTATGAATATTTAGTTATGCCATTTGGCCTGTGTAATGCCCCCGCGGTCTTTCAGGACTTTGTAAACGAAATATTCAGAGATCTTCTCAACAACTTCCTTATTGTCTACCTCGACGACATTTTGATTTTTTCCAAGTCTCTTCCGGAACATATTGAACAGGTCAAGCAGGTACTACTATGCCTCCGACAGAACCACCTCTATGCCAAACTGGAAAAATGCCACTTCCACCAAACCTCTACTACCTTCTTAGGATACATTATCTCTGATTCTGGTTGTTCCATGGATCCCTCCAAACTAAAAGCTGTCATGGAGTGGCCCCTTCCTAATCTCTCAAGGGCATTCAGAGATTTCTGGGCTTTGCCAATTACTATAGAAGATTTATCCACAAATTTTCTTCCATTGTTGCCCTATCATGGCCCTTACCAAGAAAAGGAGCCGACGTCATGTCTTGGCCCCCTGCAGCAATCCTGGCGTTCGACGTCTTGAAGAAAGCCTTTAGTTCTGCTCCGATCTTGATTCACCCTAATCCTAAACTCCCTTTCACCCTAGAGGTGGATGCTTCTGACATCGGAGCCGGCGCCATCCTATCCCAAAGAAAGTCTCCTTCAGCCAAGTTGCACCCTTGTGCTTTCTTTTAAAAAATTTTTTCTTCTGCACAACAGAACTATGACGTAGGAAACAGAGAGCTACTAGCTATCAAACTTGCCTTGGAGGAATGGAGGCATCTATTAGAGGGTACGGAGAGTCCAATCACCATTTTGACGGATCATAAAAACCTCATGTATCTGGAGAGTGCTCAACGCCTAGGTGCCGTCAGGCCGCTGGTCTCTTTTCTTTTCACGTTTTCAACTATATCATCTCCTTCATACCCGGTTCCAAGAATCTTAAGGCTGATGCTCTTTCCCGGCAATTTCTAGTCGAGGACAGAATCGAAGCCAGATCAGAGACATTCTCCCCTCTAAGCTCATCATATCCGCCAACTCATTCGACATACTAGACGACATTCTTCGAGATCAGACCAACATCCCAGAAGGTCTGGAGGTTCCGGACGGTTGTCTCTTTGCCGCACCACCCTTTCGCAGAAGGATTTTGGAGTGGGGTCACTCTTCAAAGACTGCCGGCCATCCTGGTTCTAGAAGAACTGCTGATCTTATCTCACGGACGTTCTGGTGGCCCAACATTCAAGTAGACTTGAGGGAGTTTGTCAAGGCATGCACCACATGTGCTTGGAACAAGGTCCTTCGCAGCAAACCCCCAGGACTCTTACACCCCCTTCCCATCCCAGACCGCCCCTGGAATCATTTCTCAATGGACTTCATTGTGGAACTACCCATGTCCAGGGGCATGAACACTATACTCGTGGTCATCGACCGCTTTTCAAAACAGGCACACTTTGTCCCTCTCAAAGGGCACCCAACCTCACCCACACTAGCAGATATTTTTTGCAGAGAGATCTTCCGACCTTCACGGAGTCCCCTTGACCATCGTTTCTGACAGCAGTCCCCAGTTTGTTTCAAACTTTTGGCAAGCTTTTTCCAAAAAATTGGGCATTTCCTTGCATTTCTCTTCTGCATTTCAACCAGTCGTTGGAGCAGTACCTGCGCTGCTTCGTCACGGATACCCAGGACGACTGGACAAACCTTCTTCCCTAGGCGGAATTCGCCCACAATTCCTTACAGAATTAATCCACACAGGTCTCTCCTTTCTTCGTGAACTATGAATTCCATCCTGCACAGCTACCCATCACCCCTTCCTCTTCAGGAGTTCCAGCAGCAGACAATTCAGGAGAATTTGAGAAAAGCTTCCTCTAGACAGAAGTTACAAGCAGACCGCCTCCACCGAGAAACTCCAGAGCTACGGCCAGGAGATAAGGTATGGCTGTCTTCAAAAAACATACATTTAAAGGTTCCCACTCTCAAACTAGCACCAAGGTTTTTGGGCCCATTTCAAATCTTGGAGAGAATCAACCCGGTGGCATACCGCCAACAACTCCCTTCCTCGATGAAGATACCATCGGTTTTCCACATTTCCTTGTTGAAACCCGCCTACCACAGCCCCCGTTTTCCGGATCTCTCTCCCGCACCACCATCTCCTCAACTGATGCAGGGACAGCAGGAGTATGAAGTCCAGGCAATCATCGATTCTAGGATCTCAAGGAGAACCCTCCAGTATATTATCCACTGGAGAGGATATGGCCCAGAGGAGCACTCTTGGATTCCTCACCACCAAGTTCATGCACCCGAGCTCATCAGGAGGTTCCACCAGAAATACCCCCTTAATCCCTGCTTGAATCGCCCAGAGGTCTCTCTTGAAGAGGGGGGTACTGTGAGGACTCGGGAGTCTCGCGGCCCTCCGCGCGCCGATGTACGCGCAGCCTCTCACCTTCTGCTCCGGCACCCGTTACCGCTTCCTGGGAATCCCGTGCACTCACGCACGCCTCCTCACGCATGCACTGGGCTTCCCCCGCTGGAGCAACGCTCTCTACCAGCACGGCACGCATGCGCGTTGGGTTGGTCCCTGGTCGCGTCGCGCGCGATGCATGCGCAACGCTCCCAAGTGACATGTCAAGGAAAAAAATCAGCTTTTAAACAGTCTCACCTGCCATAGCATCTCCTAGCCTATTGCTCCTCCTGCGGATGCCGCATCTCCGCTCCAACCCCCCTGTGGGATTGGTTCCTTCTGCACATATATGCTCAGCTGTGCCACTGACACTTTGGCTGAGCATAGTTCTTGTTCCTGTGCTTACCTCTCCTGTCTGCTAGATCCCTGCCTTTCCTTGCCCTGCCTTGTGATTTCCCGTGTACCGATCCGGCTTGCCTTTGGACTACCGCTTCTCTGGACTACTGATCTCGGCTTCCCTCGACCATCCGTCACTCTTCTACCCTGACCTTGGCTTACCTCCTTCTACGATCCGGACCTCTCCTGCACAGACCTCGGCAAGTATACGACAACTCTGATCTCTCCTATCCCGACCTGGCTGCCAAGACAACTCTCCATTCCGGACGTGACTCCTGTATCTGTGGCTGGTGTTTTTCCCATTCCCATCTCAGTACGGGGGTCTCGTCTAGTCTGTGGTGAGCACGGCGTAACATCTAGACACTCAAATGGGCATAAACACATTGCCAATCAATGGGAATCCTAAAAAAACACAATTAAATAAAAGAAAAGACAAGTGCTTTTTACCTTTGCCGGGATGAAGCTTCATCCTTCTCATCCAACTGAGGTACCAATAACTCTTGACCCACGAAGCAATGATCTCTTTTAAAACAAATGGGCAAAAGCCCTATTTATCCTACCAGTGCTTTTGGCCATTTGTATGTGTGGTGATGGAGTAGATGGGGTGGGGTATGGGGGATAGTTGCCCTGGGAGGGTGGTTATGCCTCTCAGGTGGGTATCAGGAGGGGGATTAACCCCTTAATTACTATAGTTATTAATAACCTCTACGGTGATTAAGGGGATACAAGCCAGTATTTGAATTTTTTTATTTTACTGTCGGTGCCTACTGAAGAAGTAGAGGAACAAAAGACAATGACATCCTTCATCCTGGCAGGGGTATGTAAAACTTTTATTTACTATAGGCTGGCTGGATCATAAGGACTTTGCCCATTATTGTACTGTATGTGTTGGGGGTGGGGGGGGTGGGGGGTTGTTTTGGGGTGGATGTGGTAATCGGTTGGTAGTGGTGGTAACCACTAACGTAATAAAGGGGTTAATCACTGTCACAACCCTCCCGGTAGGCCTAACCATCCACTCTGGGGAGACTACCCCATTCACCCACCCCTTCACCCACCCCTTCTATCCCCATTGAACCAAGTACTTTGGTTTAAACCTCTAGTTGCTAATGTAATTTAGTTACTTTTATTTTAATTACATAGGATTGAAGCAGGAGGTCTCCAGAGCTGGAGTGCATTCATTTAAGCCTTGGGGACCCACTGCTTCCTGAGTTACTTTCCTTGGTATGGGGTGCCTGTATTTCCAACAAATTTAATTCTCCCGTGTCCCGTGACCGGGATATGTACACCTGCAGGAGATACTGGCACCCCATAGCGGGGCCTGTAACTCTTGAAGCAAGGGGTCCCATAGGATGAAATTATTGCAGTTCAACTTTGGAGGCACCCTGCTTCAATCTCATGTTATTAAAATAAAATAAAAGTAGCATGATTGCCTGTTATAGGTGCGCAGAAAGAGGGACTTATTGTGTCTACTCTCAGTGTTCCAGAAGGATAGACAGGTCAAGTGAATTTTAACTTTACATATTTGCATTGAAGTACCAGTATACAGGCATACCCCGGTTTAAGGACACTCACTTTAAGTACACTCGCGAGTAAGGACATATCGCCCAATAGGCAAATGGCAGCTCGCGCATGCGCCTGTCAGCACATCCTGAACAGCCATACCAGCTCCCTACCTGTACCGAAGCTGTGCGCAAGCGGGGAGACTATAGAGCCTGTTACAAATGCGTTATTTACATCAGTTAGGCACGTATATGGCGATTGCAGTACAGTATATGCATCAATAAGTGGGAAAAAGGTAGTGCTTCACTTTAAGTACATTTTCACTTTACATACATGCCCCGGTCCCATTGCGTACGTTAATGCGGGGTATGCCTGTACAACACAATTTTGTACTGTTGTATAACTTTGGCAAATGGTAGATAGCAAATATCAATTTATTTTCCAAGTATAACTAAACATTAGAGATGGATAAACCAGTCTAAATCCGTTTCTCAGATTTTTCCTAATTTGCCATTCATAATCAGTTCCGCGGTGTAAAGTCCACCTACAGATTGTTACAGTTTCAATTCACGTGGATTTATCCAATACCGCCATTGGATACAATCCGCTGGTGGATTTTAACAATCCATCTGCGGAATCTGCAATCCGCTAACGAATTTTAAGAATTCAATCCGCGAATTCAATAATCTGCATGCGGATTACTGAATCCACAGATTGGATTCTTAAAATCCATAAAAAGATTGTGTAATCCGCTGATGGGCGAAACGCCATTTTTGAGACTGATCCGCTGAAATCCATGGACCAAAGAAATCGTCTGATCCGCAGCGGATCCAAATTCACCCCAAAACGTTGCCTCTCTCTACTGAACATCATGAACACTTAAATAGAAGAGTGCACAATGGAATCATCATCTTGTTATAATGTAAATATTAGACGTGTTGGTTGATGTACTAAAATATTGTAAGGCAAGTATAAATTTGTGTCATTTATATGTAATTTGTAATTAGTCATTTAAATTAATTTGTAAATCTAAGTTACTGTATTTATATACTGTACATGTATGTAGAATTCCTTCTTTTGAAGTGAAACTTTTTTGCTGGCACCTTCCTAAATTCTCATAGGACTAAAACTCGTTCAGGGGAGACAAAAATGCATCACAATCAGGTGCGTGCAGGCGCGTCCCCGCTTTCTCAAAATTCTCACAGCACTCAGTCGTGCATGCAGATGAAAATGCGATCAGGCAAGCAAACCTTACTTTTATAAGCAAACGTGCACAGTACCAATACTTTTATATACAAACCTGCCACTGTACCAGCACTTTTATAAGTAAACCTCCCACAGTACCAGTACATTTATAAGCAAACCTGCCACAGTACCAGTACTTTATAAGCAAACCTGCCACAGTACCATTACATTCATGCAAGAAACTTTAATTTTAACTCTCAATACCATTCCAACTACATGGTCAGGTTCGACCATTGATGCAGTCTTTCAACGGCATTTAGATACTGTACAATCCAAAATATATGTATCTTACTTTAGTTATTATAAGTGAATTGTATCACGTATTCCAACTTATACTATGGACATTTCTGCAGAAAAATAAATAAAATAAATTATACTCTCAAAAGTCTTTCATTCAATCAAAAACATCAAAATCAAATTACAATTTCATTGACAAAACACTAAGAAGTTTCACTTAGAGCGTGTGTGCTCGGCGCACACCCCATCTTTTTTTCTGTATTTAAATCAGGGTTAGCCTCATTGCAAACCTACTTGTATTGTTAAAAAAAAGGATACCAATCAAAGCATAGTTTTCACTTTTAAATTTGACATTATACAGTATTTGATTTTATCAGGTGTAATTATTAATAAATGAATTGAAAAACTATATGGGACAGTGTTTCTGAAAGCCTGTTCGATTTTAATGAATTCTACTATCTTCTTAGTCCTAGTGTGTCTGACTTTTTATCAATGTGCCCATCATATTGAATCCCATCTTGCCTGGTTCAGATAATAGGAAGAAGATTTTAGTCAGTAATTGTGGTACTATTGTATGTAGATCAATGGGACACAAAGAAAAAAAATAATGGACTGTGCACTGGACTCTTCAAAATGTTTTACTCTTTTGTTGTTAAATATATATAGAATCTTTGGTAGGGTGACCAGATTTTGAAAATGAAAAACCGGGACATTTTTTTTTTTACATAACAGTTTATTTATTGTAGTACACTTATACTTACTACCATTAGTCCTTGTTACATAGTTGTGTGTGTGTGTTGACCTCACTAATCGAACAAAAAAACCCAGATGTGAATGATTCTGAACCCCTTAACCAGTGTCTGGATGCCGCCTCTTCACAATTTCTAAAGCAGCAATCCCGCCTGGGATCTTACCTGATCCGCAGTCCCTCAAGGTATTATACTGGAGGGGAGGTGTTCCTTACCTGTCTTCCGAGGTCTCCCGTGTGAAACTTGAGTCAGATCTGGAAGAAAGAAGGGTAGGTTACTTCGGTGTAGGTATACGGCAGTTAAGATAAGACAGGGAGGGTGAGAGAGACAGAGAGAGAGAGAGGTGAGAGCGCCAAGGAGATGTATGGTGCGACACACAGAGAAGAGAGGGTGAGAGAGACACAGAGAGAGAGAGGGTGAGAGAGACGAGAGCGAGAGAGGGTAGAGAGACAGAGAGAGAGAGTGTAGAGAGAACAGAGAGAGAGAGAGGGTGAGAGATACCATAGAAGTTTTGGAGAACAGAGATAGCTCGGCTCTTGGGTGTACGCGAGCCGATAGAG